>VEXP01000059.1:0-11753 GCA_008921755.1 Aristotelia chilensis
AAAAAAAAAAAAAAAATCCCTCAAAACCTTTAATTTGAAATGAAATGCAAATTGAAATTCTATCAACCCAAAAAAAGAAACCACACAAACTTTGATTTCAATATCTGAGGAAAACCCAGATGATAAAAAAGTGGTAATCTCTTGTGGGTATTTTGAATCCTTATCTGATGTTGCTATTTTGTTGTGTATGTTTTTGTTTGTTTGTTTGTTTGATTGTTTGATGTTTTGAGAGAGAGTTTGTGATTGAGAAGAATATATAAGATGAAGGGTGATGATGAAGAGCTTGAAAGGTTGTTGAATGAGATCCCTCATGCAACAACAACACCACAACACAATCTCCATCATTGTAAGTATACATGTGCCTCACCTGTAAGTGGATTCTCTCTACATTCAGATGGCTCTTCCTCAAGCTTGTTCTCTAATGCCCATTCTGATTATGGATCACCAACACCACCCGAGAAGACCAATAATGAGAGTTTGATTGATGAACTGGGTGTCTGTACAAATCTTAGTAAAATGTATATTAGTAATGAACAACAATATTTGTCATTGGAGTTGGAGCCACCAAACAGGCTTAACTTACATGATCAATTCAATATGAGGAAACCATTTCCTGATTATGTGGGATTTCAATCCCATGTTCCAACAAGTGATATGATGAGTCGAGAATTGTTGGGGATGCGAGTGCCCCCTGATCGATCTGATGCTTTGTTTTCTCAGTACAATACTCCAATGAGCTCTCCATGGCAGAAAACAAAGGAGCAGACAGGTAACTTTTACGAGAGAGGTGGTCTTGTACCATACCTAAACTCTCCGTTGAGTGGATTGTCAATGGCTGATGCTTTATTTTATACTCAACGAAATGAGATAAATTGGAATGAAGAAACAGGTGTATTGAATTTGCCCAATTCTCCTCATTTGAGTCTTGACAATATGCTGCATTGTGGGCTGCCGCTATCTAATGGTGGGCGGCGGACTAGAGCGCCTTCAAACATTAACATCCAACAAAGGGGTCTCCAGGCTTTTACTACTGAGGATAGCTTCATAATTTCCGGAGTCCATCATTCAAGGGGTCTGAATAAGGGCCTAGAAAGAAAATCACAGCTTAATGGTCAGCAGCAAATTGCAGATATTTGTGGAAATGCTCGGAGTTCTAAGTTATGTTCTCTGCCACCAAAGTACAACTCCTTGGAAGAAGCCCGAGGCAATATATACTTGATAGCAAAGGATCAGTATGGTTGTCGATTCTTACAAAGAATGTTCGATGAGGGCACCCCACAAGATGTGCAAATAATATTTAATGAGATCATTGAACATGTAGTTGAACTCATGGTGAATCCATTTGGGAACTACCTTATGCAGAAGTTGTTGGAGGTGTGTAATGATGAACAGAGAATGCAGATTCTGCTCATGGTTACTATAGAACCAGGGGTGCTTGTCAGAATCTCTTTAAACAGTCATGGGTGAGTCATGCACAAAGTATGTTGTATGTCACTTTGCTTTTGTTACTTCTAACATCTTTTATTCCCTTTCGTCAGCACTCGTGTGGTTCAGAAGTTGATTGAGACTCTTAAAACCAGCCAGCAGATTTCTTTAGTCATATCAGCCCTTAAACCAGGGTTTCTTGCTCTCATCAAGGACCTGAATGGAAACCATGTGGTCCAGCGTTGCTTGCAATGCCTTAGCAATGAAGATAACAAGGTAAAGAACTTCCATCTTTTTAAGTTGGTAGAGTTTACATAACATGATTCAACCTTTGCTGCTTATTGTTATGGTTGTCCATCAATTAACGATATGTTTTAAGTGTGCTTCCTTATGGTCACTGATTAAATTGTGGGTTATTCCATGATCATAAATCATCATGATGTTCATAAATCTCATGTGAAGTTTATATTGATCTTTATCTTAATTTCATCTTGCTTTCCTTTGTATTTTTGCAATCACTCTAATTCTGATGCAATTCATCATACAAAATTCAATTATCCATAAGAAATGGATAGGGATTCATATCAGTTTGTTGTGTGAATATATACAAATGTCTATGATTTTTCCTTTTTTATGCAATACAGTGCTGCCTAAATTTCCAAAAAGTTTTATTTGTTAAACCTCTTCAGCCATTCTTCTTGACATTTTTCAAGTCTTTCTGACTGAATGGCTGTGGTTTACTCATTTAAATCCATCTCATGCTCATTGTACTATCCATCTACTTTTATATACATTACTGGGTTCAATTTTGTCTTTAATGGGGAATGAATTGCTGGAAAAGCCTGTAGTCCCATACCACTTATAGTCATAGGTTTTTACATCTTTATCTCCTTGTTTTAAGCTCTTTCTGTTGATTCCTTGCTGAATTAATTCATGTTCATGAAATTTGTCTTATCATAGTGTTTACTTTCTGCGATTTATCTAATAAAAGACAGTGCTTGCTTTCATAGTTACTGAACAAATAATAAAACTTTTAGTTAGAATATGAGCAAATACATCCATGAGTCAGCATCATTGTTCTTGGGACCATCAATTATATAAGTTTATGTTCCTGTAAGAAAAAAAGAATATAATTTTGTTTACTTAAGTATCTTAAATATATTAACTCGAGTTAAGTGGTTTCCTCCAACATTGTATGGATAATACTTATGTACTTCTCTGATAAAATATGATATTTGGAAAAGATTGACTACATTTTTTATAATCATTGAGGCTTGAGCCTCTGGTTTCGCAAAAGACGAGATTGCCACTTCTGCTTCTCCTGTGAGGAATCCTCAATATAAGATGTGCCAAATAACCACCACAAAATTACATGACCTGTTCCAGTCGGCAGGCAGAGATGGTCTTGGTAGTGGCTCATTACCACTGCCTTCTTTCATGGTACGGAAAGGATGGTGAGTTTTGATTGATGAATAACCAAGACTGTTATCTGGAGCTCTTGCTTATCCGAGCTAACAAGAGGCTTTTCAAATAGTCAATATATTTTAGTTTTAATAACTAAGTCAAAGATTTTGTAATTATCTTCTCTCACCATGAAATAATTATCTGATACTTGTTGGCTATTCTAGTGGTCAAAAGTTTATTTATATCCAATAACATATACAGTTTTGGTATTTAATTGAGATATAGAGACCAATCTCAGTCAGCCCTGTTTATTAGTTTTGGAGATGTGCTTTCACTCTTCATATTTTACTCTACTTTTGTAAATAATTTAAAGACTCCTAACTATGTGCTAATAATCTTAGAAGGTACTGTGCCATCTAGTTTTAGATAAGCTCTAGTTGATGGTGATGATTATGACGTTATGTAGTTCCACCAGCTATTATAGGCATAGGCATTGGAACATATAAAACTTTTTCAGAGTGAATGGTGCTACATATTTTGCAATGAATTCAGTAAGGAGAACTCTGGAATTTTATTATTTGTATATTAAAAGCTAGTAGCTCTATTAGATGATGATGGTCTTATATTTGATATTCAGCGTAGACATGCGAAATGTGTACAGATTCACAGAATCTGACTTGTCTTGCAAAAAGCAGTTGTGATGGTGGGGGTAAATGCGGGGCAGGTAGATAGTGGTCTTTAATTATGGATGTTACCATTGTTGCTGAGCTCAATGGCAATAGGATTATACTATGACAACAGGTTGTTGATAAAAACCCTTGTGGATTAGATAAAAACAATCTCTCCCATCTTTGTTCAAATAGTGCAGGAAGAGGACATAGCTCATGAAATAAAAGAGAGAAAACTGGACCTTACATGAAAGCTGAGTATGCATGTGTGACAGTAATAACTTATAAGGAGGTGGCAGAGTTGCCATTATTGCTTCATAAAAATTAAAAAAAAAGGAAAAAACTTATTTATTGAGTTAAAATTTGAAACTATGATTGCCTTTAATAGGAAATAAAATTCATAGGGAGAATTTCTTCTTTCTGGCATGTTTTGAATTCGTTTCAGGTGATATACATTAGTTGACCTTTAAATCTCTCTCAACAATGGCGATACATATAGTAGACACAGACCTCATAATAATCAGGGTGTTTGAGATACTAGCACCAGAGTTTTGCTAGCTTTAACAAGGAAGCATACATGTACAATGATGGGGGTTTAGGTGCTGAAATCCTTTACATGATAGGTTTGAATTGGCAAAACTCTAACTTATAACCTAATTAACTGTGTGGGATAATGATAATTTTTCAATGGCCAGGTAGATGGTCCTTAATTAGGCAAAGTCTGTGAAGCATTCCTATTTTGATTGCAGCTCAAGCTTTTGCCAGTATCAGTATAGACCCATTACATCCTCATATGAATCAAAGGAGCATCGAAGGATTACGATATTAATTTAGCCATAGAATTGGAGGAGGTTTTGAGGGAGCACTTGATTCAGTATAAGGAATTCATGTGAAGGCTCCAAATAGTTTATAATAATATTAACAAGGAAAAAGTAGGTATGCACATAATTTTTTTTCCCTTCTCCTTTTAGCCAAAAACTTTACAACTTTGATCCTCTATAACTTCATTGGTTTCATTCTATATTGAACTCACAGACAAGTTTGAAAACTATTCTCGTCTCTATATGCTAGACAAGTACTTGCTTTTGGGAATTTATATCAATGTAAATGGGAAATAGCTCACGTTATTAAAGTGTCTTGAGACAGCTAATTAATTAGTTCAGATTTTTATTTCGTTAGTCAAGTAAGGCCATTTTAATTGGTGTAGCAATGAAAATGGTGATTCTTTTCTAGCAAATGGAAATTTTAGGTGGCATCCCTACAAAGTTCTGATGAAGTTGGTGTCTGAATAAATTACAAATGCATGAAATCAGAATGCAGTTACTCCTTCATAGAATATAAATGGGAAAGAAATGCTCATAGTTTCAAATAGCATGTGATCTGTAATGCTTCTTGTCAATAGTTGCAATTGGATTTGCAGTTTCTTCAATCATTCCTTTTCCCAGTCAATATTTAACAAATTTTATTCTAAAACTATTTTTGGCAGTTTATTTTTGTTGCTGCTGCAAAGTACTGCGTTGACATTGCAACTCATCAACATGGGTGTTGTGTTCTGCAACGATGCATCAATCATTCAAATGGGGAGTATCAAGAAAAGCTGGTTGCAGAAATATCAGCCAATGGACTTCTACTTGCTCAGGATGCATATGGGTAATTATTAGAGTGATATAACTCTTTTAACAATCACTTGGTTCTAACAATTACTTTAAGGGTAAAGTACTTTGTTCTATCATTAATAAATGAAGAAAGCTCGCTATATCTNAAATGAAGAAGGCTCGCTATATCTCTCCGAAAAAGAGCGATATCATGATTGTTTATGTAGTTAAGAACTTTTGTTTACGTAACTACATTAGATAGGCAAACTTTCTGTTTTTCTCTCCTTTTTTCTAACTGTGTATTGTTTTGCAGAAATTATGTTGTTCAGTTTATCTTGGAGTTAAAAATCCCATTTGCCACCTTCAATTTGATTTCTCAATTTGAAGGGAACTATGTGCACCTCTCAACACAGAAGTTTAGCAGCCACGTGGTTGAAAAATGTCTCTTGGTATTTAATGATGAGAGCCGGTCAAGAATTATTCATGAATTGCTCTCTGCTTCTCACTTTGAACAGCTGCTTCAAGACCCACATGCAAACTATGTTGTTCAAACAGCTCTTCAAGTTTCTGAGGTCTTGGACTCATCTACCTTTAATCCCTTTAGCAGCTTGTGGAACTTGATTTTTTTTCTTAAAAAAATATTTTTTATAAGATGAGATAAAACAGTCTCAATTTATAAGATGAATTTCTAAGAAACTAGACAAGTGGCTCATGTTTTGCCATACACGACAACTACTACATACATCAGAATTAGGTGATAGAATTTAAAGTTACGTAAAAGATGAATCTGTTTCGAAATTATTCCTATTTTTTTAAGACCAAAATTAATCAGCTCATGTAAAAGGGTCCAATTGGTTGGTTCAAGTCCATCTGGTGATGCAAATTATTAGTATGAAGATTTGAACCTCTTTCTAGTGTCTATGCTTTTTCTTCTTTTTTTTTTTGCCTGATTCTTCCTTCCATGCTAGGGCCCTCTGCACAACTCATTGGTTGAAGCAATCGAGACCCATAAAGCAATTTTGCGCAATAGCCCTTACTCGAAGAGGATTTTCTCACAGAAGCTTTGGAAGAAGTGATGAACATTCTCCCCTTCTCAGTAAGAAGCACTGTTGTTCTATGTCATTACTTGCATGTTCTCTACTACCATAACTATAATCTATTTACAGAAACCAGGGTTAACTATAAAAGTCTGATGCTGATAACCAGACGAAGAGTTTTGTCTTCTCAGGATTGCATGGAAGTAGCTTCTATGCACTTTCAAAGAGTGTAAAAGATGAAGCAATTTTGTTTGCAGTTGCTTAAATTTTGGACATGTAGATGTATTATTCTGTTGTCTTGTTGATCTACATGTTAATTATTATCCTCCTTTTAACTGTGGAATTCTCACTGTATGAGACTGTACAGTGTATAGAATGTTAGGATTCAGTTTCTATTACTGTACAATACATTGTGGATGGTTTCTCAATAATGTTCCATTTATTTTGTGTGCATGTGAATGGATGCTGCAAATTCTTTTCTTGTACTTATTAAGTTCCCCTGTATCATGTTGGAGGATAGTGCATAAATTTGACTTCTCACACCATATTTCCATTGTTTCATGTTCTTTGGGTAATTGGGATAGTGATATTTATATGAGGTTAGATTTATTTATTTTTTCTTTTCCGTTTCATTTGTCCCAATTTGGTGAGAAAATAATATCAAACAAGTTTTATTCAAAATTCTAGTAAAATACAATTTACTTTTCAGGGACTTTGCAATATTCATCTGCCAATTTTAGGTTCACTTGCATTTCTGGTGCAAAAGGTAAACTTAACCTTCATTGCCTTCTTTATTTCACTCTTTAAGCAAACTAAAGTCTACATGATGATTTTTAGAGTTGCAATCAAACGTACCATGTAGATGGCCTTTGGTTAACCTGGCTACCCTTTTCTTATTTGCAATATTGTAACAGATTGATTTCAATCATGCTTTTACAGTTCCAAATTCAAATATGGTTCTGCATATTTCCTATTCTGGGTACTTTCTTAGGACCATCAACACCAGCCCCATTTCTTCTTTCGGGATTGGTGGATTCTTGAAAGCTTGTTAATGTAGCATACTAATTTTTCATTAACCAACGCCAGATATATGATCATACAGAAAGGTTATAGATACAGGTCCCCTGTCTAGTGTTGCAAATTCCCACTTGGCAACCAATCTATGTATAATAGGCTGAAGCGCCAACCAGCACAACGTGGTAAAGCCCGGCTATTCTTCGGACAGTAATACCAATGGTTCGTATAAGAACCAGATTCTGACTTTTATCTGGAGAATTGTCTGAATTTCGACTATAGAAGATTATCATAAAGAAAAGACGAAAAAGATTCTCCAAAAAAGATGTATTACCATGAAAATTATGTAAAATTATAAGTTTCAAACATAACCAAGAGTCACGCACACAAAAATACATACAAGCACTATGGATATCTGATATGGAATAACGAAAGTAACTTTATTCAGACATACAGTGCAAACATGTTGAACAAACCCTGCACATCACTGAAAAATTGGCTCAAGCATTGTCATGACCAATCAAAGCTAGAAGCATCCTTTCATAGTCCCCAGAGGTATCGCCTTTTATGGCACGATCCAGAGGCTCACTATTCCTTCGGAAGTACTCTTCCATTATACGTTTCATATCAACATCAGCCCTGGTAACTACAATCCTGGTAAGAGCCTCTTCATCTGTTCCAAGCCCCTTGATAGATAGTCGGAGGACTTTCTCATAATATTTCTCAGGGCAGGTCAGGCATTTTATAGTGGCCCTCAGAAATGCAAGGTAGTCATCATTCGGATCTGTCTTCAAATCCTGCAAACAAAATTCTCAGATTACAGCAAACCCAAAAATGCATTATTTAGCTTTGGTAGTCACAGATCAGAGCAAAAATTCTCTCTTTGAGAAAATATATCATTCTTCTTCTCAATTCTCTCGTTGAGAAAATATATCATTCTTCTTCTCATGAGAAATTATAAGAATGTTTACAAAAGCATCATGTATCTAAGACTTAATCCTGAGACACGGATTTTGACCACTAGAACTCAACAACTGGAACATGAAAGGTGATGCATGAGTCATGACCCATTACATAAACCACAATAGATTATCTGTTCCAAATCTCAGCAGGATTGATAAAAAAAAATTTTATAATAGGTGATTGATAATTTTGATCATATCATTTCAAAACTGTCTTGCATTTTATTTTTGAATGAAAAATCCTTCTACTGTTTTTGAGTAAAACACCAAGGAGGATATAAGCAGTCAAAAACTAGATGGTTGGCAGGATCTCCTGGTTTTCAAATTAGGAGTTCCAATACACATGCAACCACACACCAGAGAGAAACCAATGGCAAGTTTTACAATGATGCTAATATCCTTGTCACAGTTGAACTCAGCACATACATGAGATTTTTATACCTTTTTAATGGCATTCCCAAACTGGTCATTGTATTGGTTGAGTGTTGCATTAATTTGTGCCTTGCTCCTAGTGGTTAGAATCCTGACAAGCTCCTCATGATTGTAAGCCTTCTCTGAAATTTTCTCATGAAGTTTCTTCGCCTCTGATTTGGCAAGGGTCATGTTCACATCAGGTCCCTCATACCGATATGCAGTCACGAGAGGCACCAAAAGCTGTAAAAGAATTGAAATTTTTTAAAATTCTTAACCTGGAAAAGGCAATCATATAAGAATATCTAATGTCTATAAAGATTAGCAATGCAAAACAAAGCTAACAGAAGGAGGAAAAGAAGAAGAAGAAAAACACAAGAAGATTAAAATTCCCAGTTTCCTTGATGAGGCTTTAAAAACAGAAACTACTGTACAACAAATGTCTGACAAAGCAGAAATTTTAAATATTATTAGTTCGCATTTTCATGTAGCCAACGCCAACTAGTTTGGGATTGAGGCTTAGTTGAGTTGAGTTGTTCTATAAGGTTTGAATCTCTGGTTTGTATAAATATTGGGTCAGTATAACTTGGGTATTTTAGAACGATATCTATCATATATATCATGCTCATAACCATAAAAAAGTAACAATCATACTGTGAACAATACCATGCGTAGTCTCATTAGCAGAGCGAACTCCAAAGAAAAATATTTACCTCTATTTGTTATTTAAAAAAACTTGTTCCTTTTACTTTGATGGTTTTGACATGAATATGCCACCATCTCTGCTTGTTGCTAAGTGGATGGTGTACATGAGGTTTAGACGGAAGTCCTCATGTAAATAGATTGAAAAAACTTTCTTTTTAACAAGACAACCTCACATTAAAATATGGCAGTAATCCCTTTTAAGGAATTAGCCTCTTAATAAAAATAAAAAAAACTCTATGAGTCTACATGAAATTAAGTTACAGATTGGCTAAAGCAGGGTAAAGGTCATACCTTGCGAAAATCTCCAGTTGTGTGATATGCAACATCTTCTTCAAGAGATCTCTTGAATCGATCAAGATAGGCTTGTCTTGCCAGGAATAGTTTGTGTGACGTTCTTGTACCAGCTATTTCCATTATAACATAAACACCTGGAGTGTGCTTCCTTGTAGCTTCATTAGCTAGCAATGCATCCCGTTCAGCAGGATCAAGCGCCCATAGAAGCACTGCCCTCTGTAGTTACAGAAAATTTTAAAAATGAATCAGCTAACTTAGCTCTGATTTTCATTATTCCAAACTCATTCTGAGCCACCTAAAGCTAGGTCCAATTACAGTTTCTGGAGAACTCTACCACTAAGCAAATACAAGATTATAACAACATGCAATGCATTAATATAAAGCCCTTAATGGGCACAACATCTGGTTCACTGTACAAGTCCTCACCAAAAAGTAGCTTGAAAGTTCTTTGTCCAGTGCTTTCAGAAGATCCTCTCCATAAGTTTCAGCATAAGTTTGTCGAATTAACTTACGTTGAGTTGCATTCCTATGAGCTAAAATGTTTATGATCTTTGCCTCATCGGTTCCCCATCCTGCAAGAAAATAAAAAAACCGAGAAAGCAAAAAGCATGAACACTAACCTGGAGAGAAAAAAATTGCAGGCAAAGAAAAACAAATACGTTTATACGCTTACATATGTGAAGGTGGAAAATCATATGTACTGTTGTTATCTGATAATACCAACTTTTGTAACACGAAAATTCATTAATAATTTTTTAATTGGTTGAATATCGAACATCCAGCATTTTTTATAATAAAGATGATAGGCATTTAAAGTGATTTTTCTCATCTACAATGGCGACTGAGAATCCCAAGAGTTAATTAAATTTAAATGGGTAATAAAATCTTTTGACATTTTATAAAACAAAATGCTAAGCAAATTTGTCAATACAACGTGATTCGTGCCAATAGCAAGCCCAATTTTTTAGAAACAGGGAATGCTAGTTGGACAAATAATGGCAAATAAACAAAAGGAAAGGTAACTTGTATTTCAAGCTTCTATTTATCCAGGTTGAACCTAAATTACACTTGATTTTTTTGTTCCCCTTAGAGAAATAATTCCATTGTGACTAAACATGGCCTTTATGTAAAATAAACACAATATAATCAATAAACCCTTTTACAATATCAATCGATGTACAAATCTCTCATAAATAAAAAAAAACAATATCATTATATATAACAAAATCCCTATCTCAAAAGATAGATGTACGTGAAATGGATGTGCAACACTACAGTCACACGCAAATGACCACAAGAGACATAATGCAAATTTAAATGATCCTTGCTAATATATATATAGTAAAAAAAAAATCCAGTAACACAGTAAAAGTGGGAATTACCATCAAAAGCTTTTTGAGCTGCTCACAATCTTGAGCCACCGATGGAAGCTGATCCGGCACCGTAAGAGTCGACATTTTTCCCTTCCTTTCTCACTGCGTTTTGTTGTGTGTTGTTTATGTGGAGAATTGAATACAAGTTTTAAAAGAAATGGACAAAATGATTGATATCATCAAAGGTTGTTTTTTTAGTGCACGTGTTCGATGGAAGGTTTTTCAGTTTTGGAGGTATGTGCATGGCAGGTAACGTGGCGTATTTTTTTTTTTTCTTTTTTTAAGCCTTCTTAACTTTTAAAATTAACAAGGACAAATATACAAATTAGTCCTTGAGATAGTCCCTGACGAGGGTATTTTGTGATTTAACAAGCAAATACTAAGGTGGCTAGTTAAAATAATGTTAACATTAAACTTGGCTAACAGATTTACTAACAACACACTCATAGAGGGATTAAATTATTCGAAAAAAAACAAAAGTTTAGGAAAAAAATAACTAAATTGTATGTTTTATTAAATTAAATAATCTTTTATAAAGTTAGGTAAGATATATAGTATTCTCATCTCATCAAGTTTTTTTTTTTTTAATTTCAAAGTAACAATACAGGAAAAAGAAACATCAGTGGAAAAGTAAAACNTAACAATACAGGAAAAAGAAACATCAGTGGAAAAGTAAAACACAAACAATCTAAGCTCAAGCATAAGTAAAAGCCATTAAACAAAGCCAAAATCCCAATCTAGAATGTGGCCCCTGCATGAAGACACTGTCATCTTAATGTGTTGCTACCGTCCAATAAAGGGAAGGATGCTTTAGTGAAAAAGACCCTCTCACTATACAGTATTATACAGTAAACCCTCTAATAAT
>VEXP01000060.1:0-11728 GCA_008921755.1 Aristotelia chilensis
TTTTTTTTTTTGGATAATTTTTTTGAGCAAATTGTAAACAAACTTAATTTCCACTTGAGAGTTGAGAAGCATAAACACTAGACTTTACAATAGCATTTTCAGTGCGGAGGTTTAGTGGAATCTTTCTTGGACTTTACAGTAGCAATGGTGGCTAGTAATGGTGCAAAAAAGGGGATATACGCCACCATTGATGATCTACATGGGCAACTAGTGGTGGCGCCTACCAAAAAGTTAGGTTTAAATTATGGGACCTACCACAGTTGGGTTAAGGAGGTATGGTCCACCATTACTAAGGTTATTGGTGATGAGGGCCACAAGGTCCAATAGATTTTGAAACGTACACGACCTGCCTAGTGCTCTACTCCTTTAATGGATCGTGATTAGTACTGGGAGCAACATCAACTCCTATGGAGTATTCCCTCCAGTAACTATCCATTGATATACCTCACAAGCAAGTCCATTACTATGTTTGGAGAGAATACTAGTGCAAAAACTTCCCAACATCAGTGATAGACTTTAAGTATCAAATCAATGATAAAAATGTTTCATTAGGTTTGGCATGGGTGAAATCAAAACATATTTGAACAAACATGTTCAAAGACTGTCATTTTGGAAATTGGTAGACCGAAACCGTCACCAATGAAGAAAAAAGTTCAATGGCTGATGCTCATACAATTTTGAGAAGCTTGAGCCATTTAATAAAACTGAACGCCTAAGAATTCATTATGGTTAGGTAAAACCAATTGACTTATACTATAATCATTTTGACATTTTGGCAATGCCCTCCAGTATTATTCATTAGAATTTAGATTTTCTAAGACCCCCTTTTTTATGCATATGCATAATCTGATTTCCCCGACAAAATTTCCGAAGTGATTTCTCATTATCTCATACTATGGGTCATTCAACATACACCAGTAGATTGACACAATTAGTAATTTGTGATCTCATTCATGTTACAATACTATGCAAAAAAGGAAACTAGTAAAGTAATTTACATGGTTGTATTTGGAAATGCTTTGACCTAGAAAGTTGAAAAGAATGACATTTGAACTCTGACAAGCGTCGACCGAAAAAGAAATCTGACTAGTGACTGAAGACTCATACAACGACATTCGCTGAGCTTTATATCACAAGCATAATCTTTACTAGTAGTAGTAAAAAAGGTGGAAAAGACAGTTATATTTGTGAACTATCACAAAAATCTAATAATAATGATTCCTCTGGGATTCGCTCAAATTTTCAAGTTAATGACAAGACACCAACACGATTAGGCCTTGAACTTTAGAAACGGCCCAAGATGTGACTCAGACAACAGAGTACAATTAACATCCCCCAAGGAACAGAACAAGCACTACAGAAATAGTTGATTCCAATTGCACACTTTACCTTGGTATGATGTATGCTCCCACAAGAATGATTGGCTATATTCTTAAGCTCCAGCAAATATTGCTTCTGTGGCAAGTGGCAACATCCATTGCCTGCATATGAGAATGCCTCCAGATTTGTACAAGAAGAAACCGAAAAAGCACAACTCTCTGCACATTCACCGGTGATTGATTTTGTGGACAGGCCTACTGATAATGGGACATAATGAGGACATAGATTAATTTGATGCCACTTGAGGGAGTGAATTCCAACTAGGACATCAACAATGTTGTCATATCCAGAGATGTATGAATTATCAACTGTCCTATAAAGTAAAACATGGACAGTTACAGATGATAAACCTGATACAATGAATACAAACCTTTATTTCTTTTTAATTTTTGAAGTAATCAGCACCAGCTTCAACATCATCAGTTTTAATGCTTCCGCTTTGAGCCATAAGTACTCTGTACACCCTCTTTGAACAAACCTCACCTAATCTTCTATCCTCACTAAGTAACCCTTCTGTAGTCAAGTCCTTGAGCAGAAATTCTTTTTCATGCACCTGCCAGATGTAAGCACCAAAGACATATCCTAAATTTCATAATGCTACCTTTGATAGCAAAGATAAAAAAGAGAAAGAAACAAACTTTGAGGATGCCAGCAAAAAGAGCACAAAGCTAGAATAGAATATGGGAAGCACTCATTGTCCTAACAGAAACAAAACAGTATTCAGTTCTGACTCTAATAGAATCCCATGCAAACATTAAACGTTGCACGATGCATACTGCTTCAAGAAGTATTATAATAAACACATCTTTTGAAAAAGTTAAATTTTGCAATGCATGTTATATAAGCAGTCAAAATAGCATGTATGGTACGTATAATTCTTTATGAATTTACCCTAGATTATTACAATTTGTGACTCAACTCACCTGCCAGAGCATCCGAGTAAACTATGTTAGTCTGCCATATATTTTTATAACATGAAAATTTTGGCATTTCTTATGCACATACTATGCAAAACATATAGATATCACAGGTTATCAGAATATTTTATAATCTTTACAACTGAACTTTCCTGGTGGTGCCCACCCTTGTGATTGTCAGTCTTAGACATTATAATCTGTTTCAGACAAATCCTAGGGGTTTTTTGAGTTAGTGAGAGCCCATCCAGGTGAGCATAAATTTTGTCCAACTCCCTTAAAATATTGTTCATAAAATAGATGGTAAGTTCTTATTCTATAAAACCATAAGAGTCTCATGCTCGGTTAACTCAACAGGGCCAGCCAAATATACAGTTAAAACAAACTTTTCAGTTTCCAAAAGAAGCACTCAAGGTTCTTAAGTAAACCAGTGTATACCAATTTTCTCTAACAACCCAATTCCAGATGGTATAATTGTACTCTGTACATGCTATGTAAAATATAATGGAGCCATTCCATTTCCAAGAGATGACCATAACACCCAAATTAAATTAAAGGTCATGGCCCAGAGTTGGTCCCACCTAAGCAAGGTCTTGGAAGGATGAACCAAATACAGTTCTAACCTTCAGCATCTATGCATGAAGTGGCCACTCTCAAGACTCAAACCCATGCATTTGCACTTGGTACCAGACAGTGTGCAATGTCAAAGGGCACAGCTAATATATCAGCACCAATTACAAATGTGAAGTGGCACATTTCAGTTACACTTACTGATTTAGTAGGGTCCATGTAATCACTCAAAAGAGATTTCATGGTAGGGTACTTCTTCCATATAGCAATAGCAAACCGTGGTTGCACCTTTGGGATAGCTACCAAAGCTTTTAACCTGGATGGGAAAAGCAAAATCAGGATAACAAATGCAACGCCCCTTTATAGAGAAGCAGTTGAAAACAGAAATGAGCTGCACACTATATCATATATATAGGGGAAAGCTAACTTGTCCACATGTTGTAATAAGTTAGCCAATGTATTCATTTTTTGATTCACAAAAATAACCTTATATCCCATTAAATTTAAGGTATTTTATGTCTTTTATACAACATAATAAATAAATTAAAAAAAATGAAGGAAAAAAAAACAACAGAATTCTCTCTAAGCAGGCTTTGTGTTTTGACTCATGTTTGTCTCTCTTTCCTCTAATCTTTACTTCAAGGATTCAATCCAAAACTTAGTTCTCCAATATTCTTGTTGTAGTCACTGATATAAATGCTTGAAAATAGTTAATGGAAATCAAAATTCTATTGTCTGATTCTATCCATTCTCACCCTTAATAGAACTCTAGCAGGCTTTAGAACAAACATTTTATATGTTCAAACAAAACCAGCTCCATAGTTGATAAGGGATTCCATCTTTTTTGGTATGAGAGACAAACTTAGATACATCTTCATTCATCAATAATGGATCTCAAATCCCAAAACGGGAAAATAAAAAAGAAAAGATCAAGAATGTTCCCTGATTTAAACCCAAAGAAACACTTTGTAGCATATGCATTTTATGTAACTGTTTGGGGCCATCTCACAACATATTTCAAATCAGTAAGTGGAATATATATGAGAAACCTAAAGACAGAAGTCATTTTCCTTAGTTATTAAATTTGGGGAAAAAAATGCAGGTCTCAAGAGGCATGAGGCTTTGGGTTAGGACAAAAGCAATTTTCTAGGTGTTTGTGGTCACTCTACGGTTGTATAAAATGATCATTAAGGAAAAAGGACTAGACCTGTGTAGACCCATTATTAAATGAAAATCACCTTCAACTGAAATTTCAAAACGAAATCAGAATCTGGGATGATTTCCTTTGTTGGTTTGTTACAGATTGTTTGAAAAAGAACAATAAGAGGTGTTTAAGAGCAAAAGTGAAATGACTAACACACCCAAAGTTGTATTGTTTGGGGATAATTTTGTCCTAAAATTGTGGGCACTCTTCTAACTTGTTGACATGTGGGCAAGTTAGCTTCCCCCACATATATATAATTTCTAGAATATCTAATATACTATATCATTTGGTTTGCAAATCCTTGGCTGAATATACAAACAGAGGAAAACTAATATCTTCTCGCAACCCAATGATAACAATGTCAATTTACAGTTATTTCTGATGAATATTGCATGCCCAATTCACAGATAAGACGACAACTTCAAACGTAACATTGCAGTACTGAAGATTTGTCAAACAATTTGGCTACTTCTTTAATATCATATTATTTTTTCAGGGTGAACCAATAAGATTTTAACCCCCAAAAGAAAAATGATGCTCTCTTAACAGGAAATGTTTAAGAATGCAGATGGAAGAAAAGATGCAGCAATATAATTTGGCAAAATATACTAACCATGGGCACTTTTTAATTAGATTCCTGTCAACAAAATCCTTAGGGATAATGGCTCCATTGGCATTTACGGATAGTCGCGTTAACTTCTGTCTGCAATTGAAAGTAAATGGTATATTCAGAATATTAATCAGCTTAACTATGAATATTCATGCAATATGCACCTAAGAAAAATCCCTTACAGTAACAACTCCCAGAAATTTAAATTGGTCGGCCAGCTTATAGAAGATGAATATTAAAAACTCATTTTGGATATGTAAGGGTAATAGAATAATAGCATATGGAATATCCAGATATTGGTTTTATTTGTTTAGACTCAAGAGTTACCCAATATGACTTTGGATAGTAGCCAACCCCAACTAGTTTGGGATTAAGGCTTTAGTTGAGTTGAGTTGAGACTCGAGAGCTTCCCAAAGTAACATCTTTCACCCGATGAGGTAGACAATCATATAACAAGAGACAAAGATTTCAAATGTAAAAAACATTGAAATGTTGATAAGATATATTAATATGCAATAATCACATTGGCTAATTAAAATTGTTGTTTGAAGAGCATTCAGAATTAGTTTGTTTACCATCTAGGCAAAGTGGGTATTTTCAATTTCTGTTATCTCCCAGTACCAATGTCAAATTTTCAACAAAACCTAAACAGTGGTCACATGAGTTGGTAACAAGGATAATTTCCCTATGACTACAAACACACCCGCTACCTATCTTCACAAGAAGTTGCTGCCAGCTTGCCACACTATATTCAAAGCTACTTAATTAGAACATGAATTAATTTCAAACATATATTGTTGAAACCTTTTATATATTTTTCTATTTTGCCACTTAACAAGAATTGCACTAAATAATGTGGTTCGGAAAACAGTCTAGCCCACTCTGACCATGATTCAAAGTCCCCCATCATGTGTCTTTTGAATTTTGAAAATTTACATTTCAGGAAATAAACTGGTTCAGTCCAGTTGAACCGTCTAGCTTTAGTTGAAACATGGCACTTTGATTGGATTTTTAGTGGGTCATATGCATTTCTGGGTCACTGTTAACATGTCCCACTGGCTGGGCTGATCCAAGCTTGATAACCATTCCTTTAGGGTTTGTAAAGGTGTTAACGAGAGGGGTACGTATCGGAGAGTTGATATAAGGATATAAGGACAAGAAAACCAAAGTTCAGGAGGTTCAAATTCAATAACTACCATGGAAACCCTAATTATCTTTTAAAGGAATCAGGTGCTTCCAAACTGAAATAAAATGCCCCAGATGACTACCAAATATATTAACATCTTTATTTGTTGCCACTATGCATCGTGAACTTGTGCATAATCCTTAATAGAAAAATTTTAGGTTCATTGGAGAAATCTGAGAATTGTTGATGGCCCCCTTCAATGTTGGACGGTAAAAGCTTCATCAGAATGGAGGACATCTACCTTTGCAATAATGCGAAATAACTGAAAGAAAATGACTAATTTATCATAATGGTATAAAAGCAAGCATATAATTGGTTATTACGGATTTTAGTATAACATTTTATGCCTTAAGCTCAGACTTAAATTACATGATTCATAAACAGCCAAGGAAGGCAGCAAGCTTAGCCCCTGTGAGAGAGATGTGCCTTGTATGTTTGTCACTCATGTTCATGGTTTTAAGTATCATAGTTATGTTATTGATACACTGATAAATGAAAATTTAGCACATGACCAAGTTTTGCTGTGTCATGCCAAACATTAGGTACCTACCAAACTCCATGTATCTTCATAATTATAGGTGACACGATCCTGCTACCTACCAATGCATGAGAAGAAGTAACTACCTTTAACAAGATTTGCATATTGGATCATAAATCAAGATCAGTCCATGCCAAAACATATAAACAGTCCCAAATGACTGCAAATCTCTTTAAAAAATTGAGATTCAGAAGGTTTGAAGCTTGTGAACTTCAAAAAATGAAGACCCAAGAACCGTTATTACTCGATCAGTTTAAGTATTAAGAGTATGTTGAAAGATATAATAAAACTGTTGAATTAACAGATTACTGTACTGATTCATATTAAATATGTGGATTGTGGCCAAAAACAAAGATTCAGTTCAAAAAATTATAAAATAACAAATAAATTAAGAAATTAATAAAATATCCTTACCTAAATTGACAAGAGGCTAGGCTGCATGTCAAACCGACAATGTGATCAGCTAGTTCAGCTTCATCTACACACTGCCTAGAATGTACCCTACTAAAATGAGAGGTTAATTTTGCCAGTACCTGTACAACAAATTTTCAAATACATTCATAAATATCAACTACTTTTTTGCAAAGCTAAATGTAGAAATCTTTGATAATTTTGTGCATTTCCAGTTAGTAGTTTTACCTCCTCAACAGGTGGACGTCTCCAACCATTACTATTTGCTGGAATCTTGTACTGTTCCTTTTCCCTGAAACGTTGTCAAAATTCATGATTCAGTTCATTTGCAATATTACATCATTATCAAGTATAGAGAACAAGAAGTAGCATAAAATCTAAAAACAAAAACTGAAGTAAGAACTTATCTATAGTTACAAAATTCCAGGTTAAAAAAAAGATGCATATCCTCTCAAACATATACCAAAGATAAGATATAAACCAGTACACATATAAGACAAGGTGCACTTGAGGTAAAAAGCCCACATTTATTCGCAGGTGACCAAACAAAGTGGGAAACCTTCTCTAACCACCAGCCAAAGGTAAGGCATAAACATGAGTGCATGACTAATTTTCTTCGAATTGTTGTACCCCAAAAAGATTTACAGACTCCAAACAATGCAATGCAGGCTTAATTACAATATAAACAAAGCAGATTAGGCAGTTGGAAAAAAACACACTAAAGATGAATTAGGGCACTCAAATTGGTATAATAAAAAGTAACTAATTATGACAAGTCAGCCAGATTTTTCTGTTGACCAAATATGCACGACCAAAACAGAAAATTTATGTATTTGGGTACATGACTACCATCTCGACTTACGGCTGACTCATATACAATGTACCTGATATAGAATATGGCATTCTCCAATAAGTATATAATATCTGGTAAACAGAGCTTCTATAATCTCACTAAAATTCATAACTTCATATGAATCAAAATGATTCACCTCAAATATTTAGCACAGAATAAAAAATTCAAACTAGCTTAGAACTTCACACATCAAAGTTCAGGAGCACAACCTCCGTACAGAAAGGACATCCAAACAGATTAATAGGCTCAAATGACAAAATTCTGAATCTAAAAATCTCAGAAAACATTTCAAATCAAACTAAACAAAGTAATGTCGACAACAGCTCCACATACGATTTTATTTTAAAGCTTTGATCCTCAATGTCATCACACAATACATCAAAAAACCTCTAAGTTCCTGCTAACTCAACCCAAAAATACCTCATAAAAGTGCGAGCTCACAGGCCAGTATACAACCATGCATAATACACAATAGGTTAATGTCAAGCTAGTGCACGAGTTCATAATCTCAACATAAGTAAGAAAGTATATTTACCTTAAAACCTTGCAAAAAATAAACACAAGCAAATAGTTCTAAATCAAACACATATATGCAGAATATACGCTTTGATCAGTGCACAGTGTCACAATAATGGAACTCACATAGGTGGTCTTCCAGTCACCCCGTCAATAAATAATGGAACCACCGTTTATTCCCAGTTAGTGTACACCAGAAACCAGTAACACATAATCCACATAGTTTCCATAACAAACTCAAAGAATTGATTATCAAAAAAAAAATCATTGGATGAGTTACAAATGTCATAAAACTGTCCAATATAGTGAATCACAACAAGGGATAAAAATCAGGAAGTTTTGAGGATAAACAGAACATATGCTTGAACTTCAAGAAGCACACGAATATAAAGAAGGAAGTAAGCACTTGTTAAGCCAGAAGGTTCATATGACAACATGAGCTCGCAAATCAAAACATTTGATGCTGTAAGATGAAAAAATGTGACAATTGATGCCAACCAAATATAAAGTTTCAACATAATCAATATAACATTTCAAATCTAATTTTCCAACTAACAATAAGTGAAAAAATAATGTCTTAAAAATTTTTGTTTAACAAAACTTTATCAAAATGTCAAAGAACAGGTTTAAGTCGCTCAAAAAAATTTAGAAACATGTTCATGTTACTTAAACCAAACATTTCTGCTAAATAGGAGTATAGGACAACGTTACCAAAACAGGTGCACATTATGCATTATCACTTACTGCTTACAAGTTGCTCAAAATTCTCCACCTTATGACTATTTCAGCATCATCACAAGCTTTTTTAACAAGGCCATACCGCATAGGTACAATGTTAGAATTAATAACTTTGACAACTGCACTAAACTTTTGCTATTGATCGATCTTATCAGTTATCAGTCGTAAACTTGATAAAAATGTGCAAAACCTTCCCACCACCTAGCTGCCCCTTTCTAAGGCTCAAGGACATGCAATATAACCCCAAGTACTGCACACAATATTCTCCACAAGTAAAACAAAATTCAAATATAATAAAATAAAATAAAACAAGGAAAAACAATACATAACATTACCAAAATAATATGAGCCAAACGGCAAAATGGTACCCCTACTACATATACATGAGAACAATAGAGAACCCCTGACGCTACTACTACTGTACCATTTAGCTCCTATTTTATCGTTATATATATAAAACAAAGCAGTCAACTATCCAACACAAAAAGAAGAAAAAGAATGACCTTCAGCATACCCTCACCTTTTATGAATGTAAGCCATTAACCTATTTGTGAGGTAGCAAACTGTAGAAGATGGATAACGACTTCGGACTCTAGAAACATGATCCAGAAATGATTCATTGGCAACAAGATTACAAAATTCATCGGCCTCATACACAAGCAAAACATATGGAATCTCAATTGCTTCGGGAGAAAGCTGCAATGAATGAATGAGAATGGTATATGTCAAAAGATTGGGTATGAGATATGTGCAATTATAAAGCATTGCAGCGAAAATTCCTATGGGAGCATATACATAGAGTAATTAATAGTACTATGTGTGTGTGTGTGGGTGTAGAGAGAGAGAGAGAGAGAGCTTAGTGCACAAAAAGATGTTCCAAGGCTCACCAAACAAAAGTTACTATAAAGTGAAAACTACAAGTTTTTTTTTTCTCTCAAGTATAATTCAAGCTAGCTTGGGATAGCAAAGGGGGAAAAACTGGAATCTTAAGCCACAAAAGCAGCTTATATGGAGAACCGTAAAGACTGGAATAGCGAAAACTTGTACATGATTTCCATTTTCCATAGAGCATAGAAGCTAGACCCCATAGACATTACTACTTTGAGCATAATCATGGACAAAATGATCTCAATTATAAAAACTGACTTACCTACAGCGGAAACCAATATATACCCTACCCGATATTCTGTCCTAAAACCTATTCTCAATATAATCCAAAACCTACCAATTGATCACAAAAACCCTATGTTAAATATTTATCAAAAAATAAGAACTATAACTAATTACACTAAGTCATTTATGAAAAAAAAAAAACTACCATGATTGCAAATATAAAAGCTCCAAAGGCTAAATAGAATAACGGAAAATAAAAAAGTACATAAACAAGGCAAATATTCTATGACCCATCCACCCCTATCCAACTCAAAAGTAAACTATGCACTTGGACAATGCACCCTCATCCGAAAATTGATTCCCAAAAAACTTATCTGAATTTACTTTTAGTTAGGTTCTGAAATTGACCTATGAACAATACTGGTTATTGATTCCGGCATATATGTAGAGTTTTGCATATAAAATATATATAGAACAATATAAGTAAGAGACCCTGAGTACAAAATGTAAGCACAAAAATCGGAACTTGAATATTTATTTTAACACAGAGAGCATAGTTTGCATATACAAAAATCCGAAGTTGAACATTCATTAATTCAGTTGATCCCAAATTCAGCATAGAAGATCAAGACTGTTTATGTCAGATATATGAGCACAAACTACAAGTAGGGAGATGCTTTAGAGTATAGAATAAAGGCTTTTATGGCAGATACATGAGCCCAAACTACAAGCAGGGAGATGCATATCTATGCCAAGCAATTACCTGTGAGATATATTCTGGAACTTTCATGGTCCACACAATTGATCTTTCAATTGGATTTGATGTTATGCGGTATGTAAAGCCTTTATCAGAAAACCTTGACAGCAGATGTCCTATTATAATAAGCAGTAAAAAAACTCAACACATTACCAAATTTGAAAAGCAAATGACATATATTAGCATATGTTATCTGTTGCTAATGATATCATAGAGAAAGACACCACCTCCAACTGATCCCAGTTCAACTACTTTAGTGTCAATTTCAGCCACGATAGATTTTAGTGCAAACTTCCCTTTTTCCCACTTTTGCTGTTCTTTTTGCATTTTTTTCAACTCTGCAGCTTCAGCCTTTAGGGCTGCTTTTTGCAATTTCTCTTGCTGTAAAATGAATGCTAATCAGTTATTTGTTTTTATATATGAGATACTCATTAAAAACTAAGTACCATGAATAAATAATTACTTCTTTTCGTAGTTTCTTCTCCTCCATCAAGCGAGTTTTTTCCTCTTTTGTCATCTTCTTCGTTTGCATTGCTTCATCTGTACTATTTTTCTTGTCAGCATGACCTTTATTTCTTCCTTTCTGTTTTGGGATATTACCCATCTGTTCCATGCTAAAATTTTCTTTGTCAGGGTAATCATGTACCTGATCAAAAGCCATAAAAAAAATTAAAATTCATAATCAAATTGAGAGATGGACTCAGTTGCTAGTATTAACACCATCTTTAAATGAGGAATCTAGAATATTCATTTCAAAGAGTTGAATCATAAAAATAAATACAAATTCCACACAGACCAGCATAGCAAAAGCTAGGGTAGACATAATGAAACCTATGCACCCGCCATTCAACTTCTTTTCTCGTTGTCAGCCCCTAAATGACCACACACCCACATGCTAGTAGGTCTGATATGAGTTGGCTCTGATACCATATGTAACA
>VEXP01000061.1:0-11716 GCA_008921755.1 Aristotelia chilensis
TTTTTTTTTTTTGGGTGTAATTTATCCTTCTTTTTAATTGTATTTTTGCCTTTTGAACGACACCGTTTCAAACAAAACATTAAAACTGAATCGGCACCCAAAAAATAAAAATAAAAGAATTGTAGACTGGCTCTAAAACCCTAGCTCTCCCCCACTTCACTGAACTCTCAAGTCACAGCCATCTGATCAACGTTCACCGGCAAATCAACGGTGGTCACTGGTCCAACTTTCAGGTCAACCTATTATCTTATTAACAGTGATAATTTTTTCCATTTCTCATCAAATTTAGTAATCATTTCTTTGCTGATTTGTTAATTTCAGGTATTTAAACTTTTAATCAGTAATCGCCACCTAATTAGGGTTTTAAGAGATGAATTTGAAGCACTTAGTTTCTAGAAAAACAATCAACAATCTATCAAAATTAAATGGAAGATTATTATCTTCACATTCCAATCATTACCTAGTCTCTCCTTCTCTTATTTCATCTCATGATTCTACTTTTCACCGAAACCCTAAAAACCCTAAACCTAATTTCACCTTCAATAGATACATTCACTCTACTCATCAAACCAAACTAAGTTACGCTAGCGTTGACCCGAAACTTGATTCTGAGGAGGAGGATGATGGAACCATGAATGAATTCTTATCCCGATTTGTGTGGACAATGCGCGGGAAACTATCCGAAGCTTATTCGGATTGCGATAAAGAGACTATTGAAGGCATGCTTTTGATTATTGTTGGGAAGGTTGTTGGTGAGATGGAAAAAGGTGGGCTTGAACGGATGCTTAGTGACGCGGTGGCTATGCCGTCACGTGATTTTAGTGAGGATTTGTGGAGAACGGTGTGGGAAGTGAGTAATTCGGTGTTGGAGGATATGGAGAAAGCGAGGAAGAAGGAAAAGATGAAGGGTTTTTTGCAGACTGAGGAAGTTAAGGAAATGTGTAGGTTTGCGGGTGAAGTTGGTATTCGTGGGGATATGTTGAGAGAACTTAGGTTTAAGTGGGCTAAAGAGAAAATGGAGGAGAGTGAGTTTTACGAGGGCTTGGAGAGTCTCAAAGAAGAAGCGAAAGCTCAAGAGAAAGCGGAGGAAGCAGATGGTGAAGGTGTTGTTGAAACTATGGGTGAAGAAGAAGGTGTTGTGACGGAGGAGAAACCTAAGGTTGTTACTCTTCCAAAGAGACATGGGAAGATTAGGTACAAGATTTATGGACTTGATCTCTCGGATCCAAAGTGGACTGAAGTTGCTGATAGAATACATGAGGCAGAGGAGATCATTTGGCCGCAGGAACCAAAGCCTATATCTGGGAAATGCAAATTGGTTATGGATAAAATCCTTTCGCTGAAAGAGGAGGATGAACTTTCTCCAGTTTTGGCTGAATGGGTAGAGCTTTTACAACCTAGCAGGATTGATTGGATCAATTTGCTAAATAAATTGGAAGAAGTGAATACTGGTTTATACTTTAAGGTATTCCACTCATTCATTTTCTTTATTCCATGTTTTTGCACAATATAGCAAGATATTATTTTTCTTTTTAACTTGATGGGAGTATTAAAATCTGTAAAATAGACAACACTATATTTATCTGGTCCGAGTGTTTATGAAATATGCTTGCTTTGTTGATATTTCCAATTGGTATTCATGATTTAGTTGTTGACTATGAACTGTTTAAATTGTCATCAACTCGTGTAAAAAATGGATATTCACTTGCAACTTCAGCACCTTCATGCTGGGTACAAATACAATAATATTCTGTGACTGTAGTAGTGCTATTATAGGTTTTCTGCCATTTGCATGGTGTGATAAGGTTACTTTAGATTTAGCTGCTGGGGTTATGTATCTCTATTTCTTTTTTAACTGTTGAGTGTGTTCTTGTTTAAACTAATTTCAGGCAGAGGTGATTTGAACATTGGTCCGCCTCTAATGTTGCTGTCCAGTTTTTGTTTTCATTTGAATGTTAGGCATCTGGTTTGGGTCATGTAGTTATGTCCAGTGCTTACTGGATCTTTTGTCTAAGGTTCATGAAAGAAGATCTGTTATGGATAGGTGCTGAATGATGTGGCTCTCATAATAGGAAGGAAATGGACAAAAATATGTAAACAGAAAAAGTGGAACCATAAAAGCATGGGTCTATGGTTATGTTGGAAGGAATAGTCAGATACCTAGTGAAATTCAATGCATGCTCATGATGAATATTTCACTAGCTTGAGGCAATTATAACTAATGTTCTTAAACTAAACATTATTTAATATTTTTATTCTCTTTTTGTTTGGTCTGTCTTATTTTTCTTCATAGCTTCTGGTTCAGCAAACAATCATCATTCTGATTTGGATGTATGCTTCTACACTACGTGTGAACACACATGTAGACCTGAAGTTTTTTGAAAAAAATCTGAGTTTCATGATGCAACTTATTATCAGTGGAGCCACTAGTTTCAGATGTGCTTTTTTGATGTAGTCAATATTGAATAAAATGCTTTGTAGGTTGCAGAACTTGTGTTGAATGAAACGTCTTTCCAGACAAATATTGGTGACTACTCAAAGCTTATTGATGCCCATGCTAAAGTGAACCGCTTAGAAGATGCTGAGAGAATCCTTAAGAAGATGAATGAAAATGGTATCCTGCCTGATATTTTAACAGCCACAGCTTTGGTTCACATGTACAGCAAGGTGGGGAATCTTGACCGCGCAAAAGAAGCATTTGAAAGCTTGAGGAGCCATGGCTTCCAACCAGACATGAAGGTCTACGACTCGATGATCATGGCATATGTAAATGCTGGCCAACCCAAGTTGGGTGAATCATTGATGAGAGAGATGGAGGCAAGAGACATCAAACCCTCAAGGGACATTTACATGGCATTGCTTCGGGCATTTGCCCAACGTGGCGATGTTAGTGGAGCCGGACGAATTGCAACCACTATGCAGTTTGCAGGGTTCCAGCCAAGTTTGGAGTTTTGTACATTGCTTGTTGAGGCATATGGGCAAGCCGGTGACCCTGATCAAGCAAGGAGCAACTTTGACTACATGATGAAAGTTGGACACAAGCCTGATGACAGGTGCACTGCTAGCATGATTGTAGCTTACGAGAAAAAGAATTTATTGGATAAGGCGTTAAATCTTTTGTTGCAGCTCGAAAAGGATGGGTTTGAGCCTGGACCTGCTACTTATACAGTTCTTGTGGATTGGTTGGGTAAGTTGCAGCTGATTGATGAGGCTGAGCAGCTACTGGGCAAGATTGCTGCGCAGGGTGAGGCTCCTAGTTTTAAGGTTCATGTAAGCCTTTGCGATATGTACTCAAGGGCTGGAATTGAGAAGAAGGCTCTTCAAGCTCTCGGGGTTCTGGAGGCCAAGGCGGATCAATTGGGACCAGATGAGTTTGAGAGGATTATAACTGGGCTTTTGAGTGGTGGGTTTTTGCAGGATGCTCGAAGGGTACGTGGGCTGATGGAGGCCCGGGGCTTTGCTGCATCACAAAAATTACATG
Organism: Aristotelia chilensis; assembly: GCA_008921755.1. Lineage (NCBI taxonomy): Eukaryota > Viridiplantae > Streptophyta > Magnoliopsida > Oxalidales > Elaeocarpaceae > Aristotelia > Aristotelia chilensis. Next base: position 3,482 of record VEXP01000061.1, read on the forward strand.
TTAGTCTAATGGCATCTCAAAGTTTCAAGAGTAAGAGACCAACAATGAGATAGTTTGGTAATCATTTAGAAGTACTTCGCAAGCCTTTGGCTGCAAGAGATTTAGGAATCCTTAACACACTGTCTGGCAAGTGGGATGTAATTGATAAAGGAGTGAATTGGGTTCTTGACCTTACTGTGTTTTGTAGGGTGTAATGCGTTTCTCTTTTTTTCTGGAACCACAATATTACTGGTCCTTTGTAATAATTGCTTGAACGAGGTAGCTTGTTTGATTTCTTTTATTGCAACATGTTTTTACTATGTTCTTGTATAAGTCTGTGTTTGATGGCTATGGATCAAATGCACCCAACCTACACATGCTTTTTTTATGGTAAGGTTTCTTATTGATTCTACCGAATACAATGTATTTCCACACTTGGGATTTGTTCATTTTGCACATTTGACATTTTTTTTTTTTCATTCTGCACATGCATGTTTAAGCAGATATCCTTTTTTTATTCTTTTCCCCTGTAGAATACATGGTTACATAGAAAGCTCGATGTGGCAAGAAATTCGAATTCATAGTTATCCATTCCGAGGATTTTATTATACACAAGACTCTAAGTTCTAGTAGTATTCTCCTTTAATGAACTCATTCAATCGCTTTAGTTCCCCACTTTGCTGCTCTACCACTGCTCTGACAACGTCTACAACAGAAATCATGCCAACTATTCTCCCATCTATGACTGGAACATGCCGTATGTGATTGTCTGTTAACATCAAGAATTGTGATTAATTCCCCTTCCATGTATTTGCGCACGACCATAAGCAAAAAAGAGAAAACTCCATATTCCATGAATTTGGAGAACATGAGTTACTTATAAGCTAATTACCTGTCATAAGTTGCATTGCTTGAAGAATGTTTGTGTCAGATGTCACTGTTATTAACTTGTTCTGTTGAAGGTATAAATTTAAAGTATGTTTAGATAGGAGATTAGCGAAATGGTCCCAAGACAGGGGGAAAAAAAACACAGAATAGATAAAAATGTAAACCTGATCCGTCATGATTTCCCCAACTCTTGTGTCTTTTGAGGGTCTTCCCTGCCCAACGATCTTCCTCAGATAGTCTGCATGGTCATTCATTCCACCATAAACAATTTGAGTTTAATTATCTTGTTAAATCGGGTCGGGAAAATATTCAAAGCTTGTAAATTCATTTAGACAATCTTGGTCATAGTAAATTTTCATATGGATTATTCATCTAAGTTGTGGATCTCATAAAACTTATTGATATCCTAATAAAGCACTTAAACTTTGGTTGGTGAGCCTTGTACAGATGTTAAAAATTATGCAGAAGATAAGGATATTTCACAATGAATTTCAATGGTGATAAATTTACCTCTTTCTGTGATGATTCCTGCAATATGTTGTTGGTCTCCGGGTTTTAGTACCACTAATGACCCTATATTATGTTGTGCCATCTGCAATTATAACAACAACGGTGTTTGTGAACTAAATACACAAGTTATAGAAATAATTCTAAATTAGTCCTGACATGTTGTAGAAATTTACACTCTTCACAGCATCATCGACATTGTCATTTATGTAGCACGAGAGCCAAGAACCAACTTTATCTTCTTCCTTGGTCATTAGTACATCCGCCACTGTTACATTCTCTAATCCCTTCTCTTGTATGAGCGGAGAAGAGGTGGCACGTCCAAAACGTGAACATATATTTTTCCTCTCGGCCATCATGTCTCTCCCATGCATTAGTTTTAATACTGCAACCTTGATTGTTTCCTGGCAAGATCGTACTCCTCGGACAAGTCCTTGCATTTTTACCTCTGTTTGTCAAGATATTAGTGAACATTGCCAACTCCAAGTATTGATTTTTAGTTTCACATTAATAAAAACATAATTAATTATTTATCCAAAAAAAATATAATTAATTAATTTAATATTTCATTAAAAAAATTATGTGACTTTGTATATGCCTTAACACTTGACAAGTTGTTGATATGCCGTGTCGGTGAGTAGGAGGAATATAATTCTTCTAATGTTATGCTTATGACTACCCCTAAATGGCTTACAATGTTATGTATGCATGATTTTTAAGTTTTAAAATTTTATTTGAAAAAATTGAGGTAAATTAACATACCTTAGGAGATTAGAGAGCTTGAACTGATTGGGAGCTCTGTTGATGGTCAAGATATGGACCTACTCCATAAATGGCATTTTGAAAGGAGAATACACAAGAATATCTTAACTTGCACATCTTGTGAATGTACATTCATTGAGTTCTTTTCTTAAATGACTGGACGGAGGAAAGGAATATATTGTTAATACATTTGCTTCTTTGTTAGGCAAGGTATAGAAAGCTTGGGGGGTGTCAAGTCTGCGTTACATTACCTCCATAATAAGTTGGGTCTAAAGGAGAACCCATCCAAGCCCAGCCAAGCGTGACATAAAGTATTAGGTTTATTGGGCCTTCGATCCATTTATAACAGCTTAAAAAAGCTGTATTTGCCTGAGTATATAAATAAGCTTTTTTTGGCTTTTCATTCAACACTTGCAGTTGCAGTAACCCTTTTATGGTCTTTAAGCTGACATTACTACGTGTCACGTGGATGAAGTGTAACCATGGTCCTGAAGCCGGCATTCGGGAAAGTATATACTTGAATGCCTTGAGGAGAAAAACAACAATCCTCTCTCCCACCACAAATCTCAACACGGTTGCCAAACATCTTAGTAAAAGTCTAAAACTAAACGAGGGAAATGAAAACCATGAGAACAAACATTAGATGCTAGACCTGTCAAAGAAGGAAAATCTGTCTAAAGAATCTCACATTTCTCGTAAAGAAAGGCTTGCCCTATAGAAAGGCAAAAAAGCAAGTGGGTATTGTAAGTTTTAAGACACTTTTCAATACAAAAGACCCAAAAACTTTCCTAGGTATCCAACACAAACTTATATATAACATAGCTCATTATATAAGGAGCATCGCCTTCGACAATAACCACAACTACTATCCACTTCCTTTATCATATATTTTCTCTTGATCATCTATGGCAGAGCAAAGGCAACCATTCCGTTTTCGACTACCTTGGCTATCAGCAGCCACCACCACCGCTCCTCGTCCAGCAGCTGAACCCCAACCCACTCGTCGTCCAGAGCAAACTCAATCCCCCACCCAGCCAACCACCACTGTCCCCATTCAGCGGCCACCATTTCGACCTCCAGGTATAGCACCAGCGCAGCCCCCTCCTCCCGCTCAGGCACCACCAAGAACCGAACCTCAGCTACCATCACCACCTCGTGCAACCAATGAATCCAGAGTCGCTTCCCAGCCAGCATCACCATCTAGTGCAACAACTCAAACCCGAGCTTCCTCCGTGCCACCATCACCATCTCGTGGAGCCACCGAGTCCCGAGTCACGCCCCAGCCATCATCACCATCTCAAGCAACAACTCAAACCCGGGCTGCCTCTCAAACCCAATCACCATCCCGTGCAGAGACACAATCAAGGGCAGCCTCTGTGCCCCCATCCCCATCTCGCACTGCTTCTCAGCCCCAAACAAAAACACAAACGGCCCCTCAGCCTCAATCTCCATCTCATTTGGCGACCAAAGGCCAAACATCCTCACAACTCTCTTCCCCGTTACTCACAGCCAGCAAAGTGCAGCCGGCAGCTGAAGCAGTTTCTCAGCCTGCTTCTCCACCAAAGAAATTACTACCCATATCACAAGAGACCACTCTGCCTCCTAGTTCTACTCAGCCCCCACCATCGACCTCTCAACAAAAACCAAAGCCGGCAGTATCTCTGCAACTACCACAAGAGCTCCAACCAAAGACACAGACCATATCTGAGACAGTCCCTAAATCCCAAAGCCAAACCCCAACAACTGAAACCACCATTCAACCTGGTAGGGTGGCAGCACAGTCTAGCCAAGCGTCAGGCCTGGTGACAGAAGTTGCAACTTCTAAAGCAACTCTAGAAACACCTGCTGCACCCCAAAAATCTGATTCTACCTCCATTGGTGCTGATCGTCCAACCCTCCTTTCAGAATCAGAAAAAAGGTTGAAGGAAATAGAAGGGAAGAAAGATGTGGAAGAACTCATGAAAGAAGAAAAAACAGAAGGAAAGAAGGTTGTGGAAGAAATGAAGAAAGAAGAAAAGACTAAAGGTCTGGCTTATGAAGAAGCAACGCAGAGGACAATCACTAAGCAAACAACGACCTCCGGCTCTAACGGGAAACAGATCACAACTGTGAGTGCAACACATCCGAAGGACAGGAACAAACTACAACAAAAGCCTGTCACATCCAACGGAGAACAAGCTCCCCTGCACAAAGAGATCAGGGAAGACATTTCTAAGTTGGTTCATAAGCTGACCACAGAGTACGGAAAGCAGCCTATGTATGAAAGATCAGTTAGTATTATAACCCTAACAGGTGAGAACAGAGGAGCAACCATGCACTTAGGCTCAGAGTCAGCAAAAAACGATGGGTCAATCCACATTCACCGAGGTTATAAGCTCAACCCAGATGAAAGCACCGAAGCTACCACTGATGGAGAAGGAAGGTCCAGGGGGAGAGAGTCCGAGAAACCAATGACCAAAGAAGATCAAGCAACAAAGGCATATATCAACAATAATACACAGAGCATCAATAACTCAATTTTGTTCAACAGTTCTGTCAACGAAAGAGATCCTGGTGTTCAACTGGATTTCTCTCACAATCCAGCAGAACCCACCAAGTCAAGTACTAAACCAGAGCATCTTGAGACACGCAAGGCTGAATTTAACATCACCCCAGCCGAGAAGCTTACTTATGACCCTACAGTAAGAAGAAGATGCCTCAGAGGACTTTTCATGGAACCGAGCGACTCAGACCCGGATAATCCTGAAAAACCTGAGCGTCATGGTTGCCGCTACTATTGTGGGGAGAAGAGCAAAGATAAGGAGATAGGAGACTTCTGATCAGTAAATCACAACAGCTTCATAATATCTTCCCACCAACAAACTTACAGAATGTGTACATGATAATAATAATTACAATACTATACTAAAGTGATAATAAGGATGTTATATCATCCAGAAAGTTATGCTTTGCTCGTATATTTCCTTCTGCTTATTATGTTAAGCAAAATGTGCTGTGTACCGTAATTTGCAATTTAATATCAAGATTCAGTTACATAAGGTTTCTAATATACAACTAAGAGTATCTCTGCATCTCTGCAAAATTAAACATAAAATTCTCCAAAAGTGATCAAGCTACATACTCGGGGGAACGATCGCAGAACTGGAATTCCGTACATAAATAGATGCTGCAACTTATATTACACTATGGTTGTCAACAAAGGCCTCAAGTGTTTCCTTTAAAGAGAATCTGTACAACCAGATTGTAGGGAATACTAGCATGATCGTGCCCCCTGATGGTGAAAGAGAATGGTCATTCACAAGCTGGTTTGGTGTCAAAGCTGCTCAAGCAGATTGCAAAGGCTTGGAAGGCAGAGAGGGGGTAGCGATAATCCATAGTGAAAATGTCTTTCCCAATCTTTCCAAATTGCAGAATCACTTTTTCTTGTTCTGCCACTGGAACATTTTGACTTGGCTCCACAGCTGCCACCAGCTGGAAATTCTTCACAGAGGCCACTGTAACACGTCCTTTGAAGTTTAGGCACCAACACTGCAGCTGTTCATGCCATCTAGGAGCCTTATTTTTCAAAACCAAGGGATCCTTTGTGCTGTCAATTGATTCCAGTGGCTCCATGAGGCTGGTTGAGCTGAATTCAATGAGTGGTTTCTTTCCTTTTGAAACTGACACGGGGGGGAATTGCTCATCAAGGTGATTTGAGAACTCCATTGGAGTAGGGGCAGTGCCCCCTTCTTGAATTGCAGAGAAGGGGATTGTTTGCATGGTGCACTGCATTCTCCTAGGGCCTCTGGTACGGAGGACATTGAGCTCATAAGATATGGTGGCTACATTATAATTAATAGCGGGTACCCTGGGAGAAATTTGGTTTGAATGGATTTTTCGATGTGACCTACTACTGGATCGGATTGCAGGGTCATGTGGAGGCTGACTGTCATAAATGGTGAATTTGGTTCCCAGGAAATTAGACCTGTACAGAATTCACTGTTGAATTGCTTGAAAGAACAATGCATCAACACAAAGACAAGAATCCCATATAGCTAAAGCTTACCTCAGTTTTCCAACGTAAGTATTGCTTGATCGAGAGAAATCATCTTCTACTAAGGATATCGGAAAATCAGTACTTGTTGCCCTTCTGACCTTTCTTGCTGCCAACAACAATTTACTCTTATCACCTGACAGAGCTGTAATTTAATAAATGAAAAAAAAATATGAGTTAATTATATACTACTGTCTGAAGCACATTAATTAAGCTTTTTAAGAATCCAGTTTTAAATAAACACAGGAAAAGAAAAAAATATATGCATACGCAGGATTAACATATGACATTCATGGTGACATTAACTAAGTTCCACCACATAAAGCATCAACTACAGATTAGACCATTATCTACACTCAAGAGAGAGATTTGATTATTAAAACTAATCATATGACTACAAAATGCTGAAAGTTCCTTCACAGCGGAATCTAAAACGATATAAATGTCCTCCATATATTTGAGTAGAATTCTTTCAAGTAAATAACTAAAGCAAAAACTCCAAAGTCCACAAACTAAACACAGCAAGAAAAAATCCCAACACCATTAAATCAAAGAGTGATTTACCAGGGCTAAGACCAAGATACAGCCGGTACGTTGAAGTCGCCCTTTCCCTCCTAATAAAGCACTGAATCGGACCATCTCTAGGCCCCGGCTGTTAAAACCAAAAAACCACTAACATTCAGTGAGTAACAATTAAACACCACAACAACTAAACAGACATTTAAAGTGAAAAATTTTACCTGCTTTAATGAAATAGGGAAAGTCAGCAACCCACATTGCTCGGGAGTTTTAACAATCTCTTTAGTAATCTCTCTCCAAGACTTACAAACCGAAGCACAAGCAACCACATCTCTCCTGGCGGGCCAGGAGGTCTCGCTGGCTTCTACGCGGTGGATTATATCGTGAAGCAATTCAGGAGGCAAGTTTGCCCACTGACTCTCTTGAAACAATGCAGGTGAAGAAAATGAAGAAGAGCTGCCTTCGGGTGCAATATGTGATCGCCCTCGGCGTCGCAAATGCTTCCCTTCTGATGATGATGATGACGATGACCTTCTCCTAGATATACTTCCAATGCCATCTCGGAGCTCGCGAACTATGCTCTTGAATGACATCTTTTGAAGATTTCACTTGCAAATACTTACAACTATAATTAACATTTGTTCAAAAATCCAGATCTGATTCTGTAAATTGTCGATTTCATATGAAATGTTTTACCTAGAAACGTTTCATGAGTCGTATTTTTAAATTCTGATAAAAAAAAAAAAACTTTCAGAATGTTACGTTAAGCTCAAAAATGAAAAAGAAGTTGAAGTAGCAAATCTCAAAAATTCTTCAGATCCACATAACCAAAATAAATAAGAGAGAAATATTCATGTACCAATGGAGAGAGAGAAAGAGAGCGTCGAAGAAATAACGCAGATCGAGACGAAGGGTAATTTAGGGAATCTTTCAAGGCTAATACCAATGTCCCTCAATAATAAAACTAAAAAATGCCGAGTATATCCTCACAGTCCTTTTGTTAATATAAGGCAACCACAACCACCAGCACCGCCGCCACCACCACCACCATGTGAGGTTGCTTTGCACAGACAGAGCGACTGCCACAACCACACAAAGCTTATTTCGGATCCCTATTTCTCATCTTTACTTTCTTTCTTTCTATATTTAAACTTAATGGGAGTATTTTTAACCACCTTTTTTTTTTTAATTTTGTCCGTTAATATTTTAATTGGCAGGGTCTTGTGTGTGTCCACTTAGAAGGAAGTGTGTTTAAAAATGTGNTAATATTTTAATTGGCAGGGTCTTGTGTGTGTCCACTTAGAAGGAAGTGTGTTTAAAAATGTGGGACCGTGTGATATATTTATGTGATCTCAACTGTCTGTTTAAATCAAAGTTTAAAAATCTAGTGGTCCAATTTAACTGATTATTCTGTTTTAATTATTAAAAAGTTAGTATTTGACACATTGATTATGATTCTTAGACGTTGAGTAATCCCATTAATGTTAGAGAATTGTTAAATCCGCAAGCAACAATAAAAGTTAATATCATAACTATTATAATAAAAA
>VEXP01000062.1:0-11681 GCA_008921755.1 Aristotelia chilensis
TATGAGTAAACTATAAAGACTTGAAGAAATGAGTAGCATGTCCCACTTCATGTTATTTGACTTTTTGCTGTATCTGATAAGGTATCTTAGTGAAGCTTATTATTGCTTAATAAACTATGTTTAGTTTGTTGCTAAAATAAATAAAGAATAAAACAAAAGTTTGTCTAAAATATATAAAGAATAAAACAAAAGTTTGTGCGATCCAATTGAGTAATGATCATAATGTCCGTTAAGGTATCGACCATTTGCTACTTTCAGTGGTTTTTGTTCTTTTGCATTTGTTGTAGTAGCCTTTAGCTTTTTTTGTATAATTTTCATTTGGCTCCTAGGCTTTACAGCTTTTGGATTTTTTGTAAAGTTCAGATTTGACAACACCATCTTTAAACCTAAAAAAAAGATTTGACACCCACTCAATTTAGTCTTTCCTTGGTACATATTTAAATCAAATAATCTGTGTCCAAAAAAAAAATTAGTTAAGTGGTTGATTAACGTTGGCTGAGCGAGATCCTCGTGACATCATTTAACTAGTATTCGTTACTGCCTTGGCCAACAAGTTCATCGGTGCCTTCTCTTCAACGGAATCAACTTTGCATGACATTTTAGTGTATACTATGACTTTTTAAAATAAAAAATAAAAAAATTAAGATGAAAAATATATATGCCTAAAGAACAAGTATTGGAATAACTAGACCATTTGTTGTAGGAAGTGCAATCTGATCTCTCTTACTTTTTTTTTCCTTTTATTATATAGAATATTTTAGCTTGTTTTACTGAATAGTCTCTTCCCACCCATTTCTTAGTTCGAATTCAGAATTTTGAGCTCCTCCCTTGCTAAAACAATGGAGCGATGTACAATGTGATATTTAAATTTAAGCTGCTTGAGCTAAACTGCTCTTAATATTATGGTCAATCTAGTTTAAGGTCCACTCAAGTGCCTTGAGCTTGAGCTTTTAACAGCCCTATTTAAGTAATTTTTCAACTTTAGAGGCTGTTAATTTATAATATAATTCGTGTACATAAAGTGACGATATTCACCACATAATATATTTTCGTAAAAAATGGTATGTGGTGCATATTGAATCATATCACTCTTGTATATATATTTTGTGCAAAATGTACGTAAGTATAAATACTCTTTAAATATGGACCACTCAAATAGTGTTTACTATCAAGCAAGTAGCAATGATTCAGTTTTAAGTACACTTACGCAAAAATTGAGCCTAACATATAGCCAAAGTTGCCACAAGAGCCCTAGACCAGTGGTCCTCAGTCTCACCAAACTTTTTTTTTTTTATGGGCTCACCAAACTGATTATTGCGTTGTGATCATACATTTGTCCTTCCTGAGATATCCAAGAAAGTTAACAATATTCATTTTCTTCTTTTAAGCATGGATCCCATTCAATTATTGGTCATTAGCCCGTGAATTCATCACTTTTTATGCAAGCGATATTGATTTTCTCTCCCTTTTACCTCACTCTTGAAGGATAAAAACTTATAAAGAATTACTGACATTAATTAATTGATCAACCCCAATAGGTGGAGACTTCAACCTAACTTTGCTGCTAACTGAGTTTCTTCAGTTAGGTCCAATCAATGTGCATACGTATGTAGGAGTATGTTACAAACGTAACAACCTTATACTTGATGTGATTTTCTTTATAAATCAAGCAACGGAGTAGTATTTATCAAGTTGGGTTTCAATCATCTAGTTGACCAATTAATTAGCATGGCAATTAAAGAGTTATGTTAAAACACTGGAATTAAGGAGATAATAACTAATGTAGCGCATTGTAGAGAAGCCAAAAGTTTCTATGGGTAGAGTTAACGTTAATCGCAGTTGACGAATACTTAAACAGTCATGATTAACACATCATCATAGATCTACCACTTTGAAACTTAATATGGTGATGTTGCTCAGCCGCGACTGACATTAGCATGCCTCAAGTTTCTATTTTCTTTAAATGAGAGCCAACCAATTTTTTTTTCAATAATTGATGAATTATACAAAGAATGAAAGAAGAAACAAAAGATAATATTAGTGGTTTCAAAAAATGAGGGGAAAAGTAGCCTCCGCTAAAAAATTTCTTGTCATGACAGCATGATATATAAAGAATACATGAATAAGACCTTTATTAGTTATATATTTCCTTTTTGTTTTTATAGGAATCTCATATCACATTGCTTGCATCATACATGAAGAAGACTGCATAGACGTGGAAACGAAGTAAAGAAAATGTAGGTACAACGTGTGAAAATGGTGGCTTCCCACAAGTGTTTACAACGGATATAAATGGACCAAATTGTCTCACGACATTTTGAATCCAGCTCACATAATAGACTATTATTAGAGTTTATTTTTGAAAAGAATAGAACGTCAATATTTTTATTGAGCAACTAATCCAGAAGGTCTCCTGATAAGCAAAAAAAATAAAAAATCTAGAAGGTCTCCTCGTTCTAAAAAAAAAAAAAATCTATAAGGTCTCCTGTGGTATAATCATTTTTCTCTCCTCTTTATCAGAAAATAAAAAAGAAAAAGAAAAAGAAAATTAGCTAAGTAAATAATCTCTTTCAATCTAGTCAACATCCTCTTTGTTAATAAAGTAGAGAGTATAATTTGTTTGTTATTAATATTCCTAAGTTAAGGGAGAGATGTTGACAATGACATATATGCCAAAACTTAGTTGATGCAACTTAGCACATTTATAGATATAATAATTTGGTGTATAAGAAAGGATCTTAACATGATTATAAAAGTGCTACTGATATTTTCTATTCAGGAGGGGATTTTTTTTCTTCATCTTTTTGGGTCATCTAAGATATCATTGTTGTTGGAGCCATGGAGAACCGGGAAATAAAAAAAAAAACATGTAAATTAGATAATTTAGAGTCAACAATATGATTAATTAAGTTCGATGATATTTTGAGTCTTTGACATGAACATGATGGAAAAAAAAATAAAAAGTAATGATACCCTTCTAGAATAGAAGAGCCAAACCCAATATAACTTTGGCTGCAATCAGTATGACACAAACAAAAATTAATTTTAAAAATAATTAAGCATCCAATATTTTTTCTTTTAAATTATTTTGCCAATAAGATGTTGGGGGTGTTTTGGGAACTAACCGGCAAGATAAGTCCATTTTCAGCACACAAAAGAGAGAGAGAAAAAAGAAGCAAGACAAGCCCATTGTCACGGTCCCAACTTCCATGCGTGACATTATGGCAGTCACCTTCAAGGGTTAAAAGTTTAGGCTTCCAATGAAATACTTGAATTCAAACACCCAAAAAAAGAAAAAAAATCTAAAACATTGGGATTTGATTCTTTTGAACATAGTTCTACTTCCGTGAACCAAAGCCCATATGTAAATTGAAGGGAAAAAAAAAAAGCCCATATGTAACATTTCTCGTTCCTATCTAGATTCTAGAGTATACTATCAAAAAATAAAAGCCACAATTGGATACAAGAGAGGGATGAACGTCAACATCAACGCGAACGGTTGCAATTCTATCAAAATGTAATGAAAATTGAGTAATGCTGGTGTCTTAAAAGTTTTACAAATTTTTTTTAATAAAATAACATAACAATTATTAATATATGACATATATCATCTATGTGAGATATTAAAATTCACTTACATATTATATTATCAACATATCACTCATTCAAAATTTACACATCATTCAATAAAAAAAAATTTATAAAACATTCCAAACATCTAGTAGTATTGATGAAAAGTAGCTTCCATATTAAAATTGTTAACGAGCCAAGTTGAGCCAAATGATAATCTATTCAAATTTAGGTTCGTCAATTTTAATAGGAGCTCAAATTTGGCTCGAGCTTTAAATACTTAACTCGAGTTTTAACCCACAAGTTGCATGATAAGTTCGGCTTTAACTCGAGCTCATTCAATCGCCAAACAAGCTTAAACTTGAGCGAAGTCGAGTTATCAAGTTTGAAGTCAAGCTTGAATTCAAGAAAATTACCAGTTTAAAATTTATTTCATCTCAGTTCATTTAATAATAAAAGAGTGTGTGGGTGACCTCCGAGTCTTGGATTCGAATTTCGATATTAACAACTCTTATAAGGTAAACTCCACCATATCTACATAATGTAACAATCTTCTTAGGTAAAAGGTCGTTGGCCTAAAGACTCAAACCTAATACTTGAAGGTCACCCAAGTATAAAAGCTGAGAACGATAATCATTGGGCAAACAACCCAAGTTGAGAAGAGTATGCATTAAGCATTATTATGTCATGTTGCACTTAAAAATCACATTTTTTTGTTCATTGGATTCGCTATACAGTGGGAGCTAACCTTCTCCTAATATAGGGTGACAATGGGATCAATTCGAGATCTTTGGTATTTTTGTTTTAGTAATCAAGTAATCGACTCTACTAATTGTATTGGGGAGTAGTCGGGCCATAAATCTTGGGGTGTGTGGTTCCCCCACCCCACTATCTAGGGAACTGGGCTAAAGGCCTTGGAGTGGCATCAAGGTGTTGGCAATGAGATTCGATTATTCGAACTTAGGACGTTCAAGTTTACAGTTCGTCCCTAGTGTCATTGTAAAGTTAGATTTGTTTTTTCGTTGGTAACCAAAGAACTTGCTCGAACCTTAACCACTTTGTAAACACGTCTTAAACCCTAAACTTTAAGTTGTTGCGTGGTCCCATCCACTCCACAGATTGAGGAAGCGAGCTTTCGGGCTGTGATTCCCACAAGAGGGGAATGATCCCCTCTTTTACAACATAACACTTTCACTTTACAACTAGACTAGCTCAGAGTTTTAAATGGCAGATAACAACATTAATAAGCAGCATCAACAAAATATAAAGGCTCCCTCGCACTCGCACTAAATAGAACGGTAGATAATTGAAAATTGGTGGAAGCATCCCATCTTTTACATGGGTGTAAATGCAACATATATACTCAACCGTCTCCTCTACAACAAAACACACAAACCTCAAACCCAACCCACAACCGCCAAAGCCTTAACCAACACAATCCTGACTCACCTCAACTCTGGTCGTCTCCAAAAAGCCGTTTCCATCCTCTTCGCAGCTCCAGAACCTGTCTCGTACCCGCTTTACGCGCACCTTTTCAGCCTCTGCTCTTCCAATCTAGCCATCGTAGAAGCCCGTAAAGTCGAATCTCACTTAGTCACATTCTCACCAACGCCGCCAATCTTCCTTTTGAACCGCGCCATTGAAACTTATGGCAAATGCGGCTGTTTGGATGATGCACGTGAATTGTTCGACGAAATGCCGCAACGAGATGGTGGGTCTTGGAATGCTATGATTACCGCGTATACGCAAAATGGGTTTGCTAATAATGCGTTGTGCTTGTTTTCGCGTATGAATGGGGGTGGCGTTTTTGCTAATGAGATTACTTTCGCGAGTGTTTTAGCGTCCTGCGCTGTGGAATTGGCGCTTGGTTTATCGCGGCAAGTTCATGGGCTGATTGTGAAATATGGGTTTTGTGGGAATGTGATTTTGGAGAGTTCGATCGTTGATGTTTACGGGAAGTGTGGGGTTATGAGTGACGCGAGGAGAATGTTTGATGAGATTGGATATCCGAATGCTGTTACGTGGAATGTGATTGTTAGGCGGTATCTTGAGATGGGTGATGGAAAGGAGGCAGTGGTTATGTTTTTTAAGATGTTTAGGGGAGGTGTTAGGCCGTTGAATTTTACGTTTTCTAATGCTCTTATTGCGTGTTCGAGTATATCTAATGTTAAGGTGGGAATGCAGATTCATGGATTTGTGATTAAGATTAATTATGAAAAGGATGAGGTGGTTTCAACCTCTCTCATTGGTATGTATATGAAGTGTGGGAAATTGGAGACTGCTCATACGATATTTGACCAACCCGGTTCAAGAAATTTGATTTCTTGGACTTCAATTCTGTCGGGGTATGTAAGGAGTGGGAAAACTAGAGAGGCAAGAGAGCTCTTTGATGAGATGCCTGAACGAAATGTGATCTCGTGGAATGCAATGTTGGCGGGGTATACTCGTTCACTTCAATGGGAAGAGGCCTTGGATTTTGTCTTCCTAATGCGCAAAATGACTGCAGAGATTGACAATGTCACTCTTGGTTTGATTTTAAATGTTAGTGCTGGTCTCTCAGATGTTGAAATGGGGAAAAAGATTCATGGGTTTGTCTACCGACATGGTTCTTATTCTGATATCTTTGTTGCCAATGCCCTTCTTGACATGTATGGAAAATGTGGGAACTTGAAAAGTGCCAGAGTTTGGTTTTACCAAATGAGTCAGTGGCGAGATAGTGTTTCTTGGAATGCTTTGTTGACTAGCTATGCTCGTCACGGTATGAGTGAACAGGCTATGGCGATTTTTGGGGAGATGCAATGGGAGACAAGACCAAGCAAGTTTACATTTGGAACCCTTTTGGCGGCTTGTGCAAATACTTTTGCACTTGAGCAAGGCAAACAAATCCATGGGTTCATGATTAGGAATGGTTATGAAATAGATATTGTTGTCAAAGGAGCTTTGGTTGATATGTACTCTAAATGTCGTTGTCTTGAGTATGCTCTCATGGTTTTTAAAGAGCCATCTTCACGTGATGTGATTCTTTGGAACTCCATAATTTTTGGATGTTATCATAATGGAAGGGGTAAAGATGTACTTGAATTGTTTGTGTTGATGGAGGAGGAAGGAGTTAAGCCTGACCATGTCACTTTTCAAGGTATTTTGCTTGCTTGTATATACGAGGGCCATGTTGAGTTGGGTAAGCGGTATTTTAATTCAATGAGCAATGAGTATTATATCATACCTCGGTTGGAGCACTATGAGTGCATGATCGAACTTTACAGTCGATATGGTTGCATGGATGAGCTTGAGAGTTTTGTTAAAAAGATGCCATTTGATCCAACTGTCTCAATGTTGACAAGAGTCTTTGATGCATGTAGAGTACATGGGTACAAGAGGTTGGGAGAATGGGCTGCTGAAAAACTTAATGAATTAAATCCTTCAGTGCCATTCCAATTTGAAATCATGGACAGAACCAGATGAGGCAAGAAGTGATCACCGAAATTGCAGATTGCTGTGTTTCACATTTGCCTTTGCAGGCAGGCAAAACAACAGCAATCGGGATCTGAGTTCTTCAGTCCTCAAGTCAGAACTGGCTGGAGCATCAAAGTATAGGCCTTGAAATATTAAGCTTCAGAATGAGAGGTCAACTTAGTGCAATATTTCTCACAATGACATGACCCTACATCACTTGGGCATTGAGTGCAGTATGTTGATACACACAAGCTCCATATTAATTGGAATCGAATGCATTATGTGATTATCTGAAGTGTTTGAAAGTTTCTCCAAGCATGGGCCTAGTGTTTTTCTCAATCCAGCCATTTATTTATCACAGTTTGCTGAGACATAAGTGGGAATAGACATTGGCCTTTGTACTTCCGAGGGGCAACTTATGTCAGAGTACACAAAAAATTTGATGGCTTGATCCACCATAGACCCTGAATAAAGAGCTACTCCAGATGCCAAATGAGAAGTGATGTTCATAAACTTAGCACATTGATGCACGCAGGACAAACTGTATATACTCACATCAAGTAGGAAATTTTTTATGTAATTGATTGAAGAGCTAACTTGTCCAGCAAAAAAAACAAAAAAAATTGAAGAGTTACCTTGCAAAGCAAAAGCAATAAAACTTACATTTGCTAAAATTAATTTCTATTGTCTTACCGTTCTTCATTCAATTTAGCTGCCTAACTATTTGTACTGCATAATATTTAAATGGCAACAATCTTATTGAATTACGCAAGCACTAGATGTGTCAACAGTTTTATTAAATTTTCTTTACATTATTGTATACTTGAAATTTTATGCATTAATTTTTTTTAATGGAAAACGGTTTAAGCATTCTCTTCCAAAATTATATCAAAATCATGTATATGATTCTGTTATAAATTTTGGAGGAAAAAGAACCTTTAAGGTCAAGACTGGAAAAGTTTCTAGAAAACTTTTTTGCTGACGTGTTGTGTTGTGGGCTAGACATTTGATGACATGTAAAAAAAACCCTACAAAAACAACTCTTTGGGTTCATGGTGGTTATTTCTTCATGCACCCAAAATCAAGAAACGATCAATGGACCTCGATACGCAATCTTTGGCTCGCATACTCCAATCCTGCAACACCCAGCAATCAATTCACCAAGGCAAACAGCTCCACCTCCTCTTCCTCAAAAAGGGTCTCCTAAACTCAGCCCTCACAATCGGAAACCGCCTTCTACAGATGTACACACGGTGCAGCCACAACATGAACGATGCACGCAAACTGTTCGACGAAATGCCCCATACAAACTCTTTTTCATGGAACACTATGATTGAAGGCTACATGAAATCAGGACACAAGGAAAAGTCACTGGAGTGGTTTCATTCTATGCCCGAAAAGAACGTTTTCTCGTGGAACGTGGTCGTTTCGGGGTTTGCTAAAGCGGGGGAGCTAGACATTGCTAGGAGTTTGTTTAGTGACATGCCTAGTAAAAATGGGGTTGCGTGGAATTCGATGATTCATGGTTATGCGCGAAACGGGTGTCCGAGAGAAGCTGTTAGGCTGTTTAAGGAATTGAATTCGGATTCGTTTGACGTGTCATCGCCGCGTGGTGATACGTTTGTGTTGGCAACTGTTATTGGTGCTTCTACTGATTTGGTAGCTCTTGGATATGGAAAGCAAGTACATGCACGCATTTTGATTGATGGAGTGGAATTTGACTCGGTATTGGGTAGTTCGCTGATTAATTTGTATGGAAAGTGTGGGGATTTGAATAGTGCAAGTCATGTTTTGAACGTGATGAAGGAACCGGATGACTTCTCTTTATCTGCATTGATTTCGGGTTATGCAAATTGTGGTAGAATGAGTGATGCTAGAGGAATTTTTGATAGAAAAAGTGATCCGTGTGTTGTGCTGTGGAATTCAATGATTTCGGGATATGTTTGCAATAATGAGGAAATGGAAGCATTAGTTCTGTTCAATAAGATGCAGGAAAATAGAATTTGTGGAGACTCTTCTACGCTTTCAAGTGTTTTGAGTGCCTGCAGTAGTTTAGGCATTTTTGACCATGTTAAACGAATGCATAGTCATGCTCTTAAGGTCGGGTTAGTTGATGATATTGTTGTTGCCAGTGCTCTTGTTGATGCATACTCCAAGTGTGGAAGCCCTAATAATGCTTGCTTACTATTTAGTGAGCTCGAAGCCTATGATACAATCTTGCTCAACTCTATGATCACAGTATATTCCAATTGTGGAAGAATTGAAGATGCAAAAAAGATCTTCAAGACAATGCCAAGTAAAAGCTTGATATCATGGAATTCGATGATTGTGGCTCTAAGTCAAAATGGTTGTCCAATTGAAGCATTAGATCTTTTTTGCAAAATGAATAAACTGGACTTGAGGATGGACAAGTTTAGCCTGGCTAGTGTCATCAGCGCCTGTGCTAGTATCTCTTCTCTTGAACTTGGTGAGCAGGTTTTTGCTAGAGCTACTATTATTGGGCTTGAATTTGATCAGATCATCTCTACCTCCCTTGTTGATTTCTATTGCAAGTGTGGGTTTGTTGAGTATGGACGACAAATATTTGATGCAATGATGAAATCAGATGAATTCTCTTGGAATTCAATGTTGACGGGATATGCTACAAATGGTCATGGATACGAAGCACTTGCTCTGTTCAAGGAAATGAGAAATGCTGGTGTGAGACCCACTGATATTACATTTACAGGAGTTCTGTCTGCCTGTGATCATTGTGGATTGGTAGAAGAGGGTCGGAAATGGTTTGATTCAATGAAATGGGACTATCATATTGATCCAGGGATAGAGCACTATTCTTGCATGGTCGATCTTTTTGCCCGTGCTGGTTGCCTTGAGGAAGCAATCAATCTTATAGAGCAGATGCCTTTTGAGGCAGATGCAAGCATGTGGTCATCGGTTTTGAGAGGTTGTTTGGCTCATGGGGATAAGAATCTTGGGAAGAAGGTGGCGGAGCGGATCATTGAGCTTGAACCTGACAACTCAGGAGCTTATGTGCAGCTATCCAGCATATTTGCCACCTCTGGGGACTGGGAAAGATCGGCCTTAGTCAGAAAGGTAATGAGAGAGAAGCAAGTTAAAAAGAGTCCAGGTTGCAGTTGGACTGACGGTTGAACAAGACATTTTGATGGTGGAAAATTGATCGCAGCAAGGGACTTTCATCTTCATAAGGAGCAAACAAGTTTATTCTTGATATCTTGAGCAGAGCTAGTGGGATATATTTCGTTTTCAATGTGTTCAGACTTGGCAACAAGGAGAAACAGAGGGAAGCCCTTAAAATTGATAGAAAACATATACATCTGACATCTTGAGCAGGGGGGGTATCACTGGGAATTAACATTGAAGAATGGACAATCAACATTTCGAGAAGCTCGAAGAAGCACTCTAAGATGCCATGAATCATAAATAAGTATTTGGGAAAGAAGAAGCATGGGGGAAAGAACACAACCTCAGAGAATAATTTATGGTAAGCAAAGTGGAAGAAAATAAAAATAAAAAAAGTTGGAATTTGACTATCATTCGAGTGTTTTGACAAAAAAAAAACTTGACTGAATTAAAAACAATAATTTTTGAAATTGTTATCATGAATGTAACAGATGCTTATCAGTAACAGAGAAGAAATTTTAGTCCTCANAAACAATAATTTTTGAAATTGTTATCATGAATGTAACAGATGCTTATCAGTAACAGAGAAGAAATTTTAGTCCTCAGAGGAACATATTCAACTTTGACTCTTGCTTATCAAAGTCCATGACCATTGGAAGTAATCTTTGGCAAGCATTGCAGGTGCTACGCCTATGTACTGAGCATATGTGGAAACAATTTGTGCCAGTAGCTTCTAGCAGTGTAGTGGATATTTGTTCAGTTCCATCTCCAAATAAATCAGTGTGCTATGAGTATAATCTGGTTGTGGCCTGTTCAGTGGCCGAGCCAGAAAATTATCTTAGGGCCTATTGCTATTTGTACTTTAGAAAGGATGTCAGAAAAAAATAGCTTCTTTGGTTTTTTGCCCATGTTCATTAATTGTATAAAAGGCAGGTACATTCCTTGGGGTAGAAGAATTTTTGGGATTTCTTGATGGTTACGTTGTAAGCCTGTAACCTTCTCCCCTACTTTCTTACAATTTTTTTCCGTTTTTTTTGTTAGCAAACCTAGCGTTGAATGATAATGGAATTTTACGTTTAGAAGCAACTTTTCGGATTTTAGGTGTCGATTCTTTATCCTTCCGATTTATGATTCCATGCATATCTGCCACGGCCATATATATCTTTCCTTGCTTGAGTTCATGACATACTAAATAATCTACCTACTTGTAATATTGGAATCCACTTGTGTTGTTTCTTTGGCGTGTGAACGCACTTCCCATAGATTCATAATTTGTTAATATAATGTTTGTTATAAACTAAATATGATAAAAATTTCTTGATAAAAGTATTAGTAAATCTAACATTTCTTAAAATTATATCAATCCTCAAATTAAAAAAGTTTATTGCCAGCTCGACAGCCTAAATCAATGGCGAATCTAAAGGGGACCAAGTAAGGACTGCTCCCCAAGATATATAAATATATATTGAGTCCCTATGTGCACGTTTTGGTAACTTTTTGTTTTGTGTTTTTTTGTT
>VEXP01000063.1:0-11656 GCA_008921755.1 Aristotelia chilensis
AGAAACTGGGGTTTCCCAAACGCCACTTTATTTGCCTTAATGATATTACTAATTCATTTTTTGGGTGGTTTTTTTTAGGCAAAGTGATAGTTCATGCTCTTGATGAGAAGGCCAGAGCTTATTATGATTTGGAAAGTCTTTGGACTACAAATACGACTCAAAAGGAACCTATTCAGGTAAATTTGAGCTAAAAATATGAATTTCTGACACTGTTGATTACTTTGATATCCAGAAGATTATAGGCACGCAGAAATGTAAAATGGGAAAATTCTCAGTTACTACTTACTACAATATTTTGGTTCGCTTCTTATGAAGAACCGATAGACTGTCAAGAGAGGGATGGTCAAAGTCTGTAAATTGTTAGATATCCTGAGTTTTTTTTAAATGCTTCCTACCCCCATTAACTTTTTAAATACAAGCTTAGAAGGAGAAATGGTGAATGTAGGCATGCCAAGCTTTCATTGGTGAGTGCCCAATCTTGGCAAGCTGATCTGATCTCTAATAGCAACCACTCAGAATTGTTATGGTGCTCAGAATTGTTATGGTACTCAGAATTGTTATGGTACTCTTGCCCTGGCTATGGACACTAATGACCTCTTCTCTTTAAGTTGATCTCTGTTCTCTGTAAGCAGCCACCCCAATCAATTCCTCCAAGTAGCATTTACATTCAATTAAATAAGATCCCTTTGTCCAAGGGGTTTGAGTGCAGTCTTGCAGTTTGTTCATTCCAATGATTTTCTTGTTTTTCTCTTTGTTATGGGTCTTGTGATCTTAGTTTGCAAGAGGAAACATAATGGGCACATATATTTTCTGCTGCATTTTGAACCAGAATGGATGCAAGTCACTAATGGCCTCTTAACTTTGTGGAAAAATATTCAAATTTACCTAAGTGGAAAATTTGAAGGTTTTGGAGCCCTTGGTTATTATTTACTTATTGATCAGATTCAATATGGTCTTTGTTTAGTGTGGGTTAGTTGGTTTTGGAGACTGAGAACGAGTCATTACATAGACCATGACATTAGAAGTCTTCATGCTATGCAAAAAATACTTGTGCTATTTAGTTATTTAAACTGAAAGTAACCTTTCTTTATTATCTGTTCAGGATCTGGGAAGTGCTTTCATAAAAGTTCGTAAAAAGAATAATTCCAAAAGGCCAGCGCAAAGAAGTGCGTGATCACTAGCTTCCCATGTATGAGTGGATCCTCTTGACCTTGCCGTTGTAGTTTAATACTTATTGAAGTTATATGCTTTTTTTCGGGCTGTAAACTGTAGATTCGTATCTAATAAATAGTTTTCATCTGAAGTTTGTGGAGTAATTCAATGTTTTGTAATCTGCCTTTTTGCTTCTATTGAAAGGGAGTAAGCGGAGTCATAGATTGAGTTGTTAGCAGAAATAGCTCTGCCAATGACAATTCATACTTGGTGATGCTGTTTTTTATCCAGATGAAATTTTGAATTTATATAGGAGTACTTCTTATATTGGTTTGGTATCCTTTTGGGTGCATTGGTTCAGGTCTGATAGAGCGAGAGACGCCCTTCTGGGACTGAAAGCATACAGATTGGGCCAAATAAGTATAGGACCCCAACCATTATAGCCCTTTTGGTTGGCGACGTTGGTCTACTAAAGAGAAATCAAGCATTATTTTCTTTATTTATGTTATTTCTTTAATAATTCATTTTATTCCTCAGTTTGAGCTTGGGCCCGAAAGAAGCCCAACGAAGAAATGCCTAGATGGTAAAACTTTATCGAAAGAAGCCCAACGAAGAAATGCCTAGATGGTAAAACTTTATCAAATGGAAAAGCAAAGCCTGAGTTCAAGTCCGGCCAGCGATGTCTGTTTTCATGACTTTTATATGCTAATAATGTGCATTATAGTTTTTGCTGGCCGTTTGATCGTGATATGTGAAGTATGAGCAATACATGACTGGAGACACAGGTAGGGCCCAAGTCGGGGTAAAATTATAACAGGAAAAAAAAAATAAAAAAATTGGAGGTTGAAGAGTTACCACAAGGCTTTGCAAGGCAACGGACTAATAATTAAACGCACCGTTTAAGCCAAAGCACGCCAAATTGACTAATTTTAAAAAAAGTTAGTGTGTAGAACGTGGGTCGGATTTAGTTGGGCGAACTAACCTAATTATTCTCCCAATAAATTATTCCAATCCACTCCATCAACAATATTACTATTTTGCCACCCAACCGAAATTGCCGGTCTATAAATAATAGCCATAAAAATCCAAATGGTTTCATGGTAATTAATCAAAAATCCAGACCCAATTAACTAACTAACTAACTGACTGTACATCCACCTGGTCAGGTGTATACATTAGTCACACATACTTGGTTTCCATCGCCACTCTCACAGTCTCCGGAGGTTCCAAAGCAAAAACACAAAAAAACAAACCCAAAACATAAAAAAACAATTTCTCTATTTTTTTTACTTTATAAAAAGCAAGCAAAACCGTTTTCTTAATTTCATTTCTGGCTACTCTCTTCGCTTCACATCTATCTCCATTTCTCTCTCTACGGAGACTCATGGCTGCTGTCACCGGATCCAACGTCGTAGCCTTCAAATCCGCCGCGAAATTCGGTACTTCAGTTGACCGAAAAATCGGTCAGTTTATGCAATGGTCTCCGATTTCTACTGGAATCGGATCGGCTCAGCTCAGGACTTACGTCGGACTCCAGTCCAGATCGAGAAGCTCCTTTGCTTCCTCTGGTAANATTTACTTCCTCTGGTAACCGTTTTATTTGCTTTCACGCAGTTACTTTGATGCATCTTGAATTATTTTCGCTTAATACAGTTAGAGATGATAAAATGTACACAGGTGTGAGAGCTCAGGTTTCGACTGTTGAACAAGCGAGCACTGAAGCGGCTCAAAAAGTGGAATCTCCAGTAGTTGTAGTGACTGGAGCCTCTAGAGGTATTGGTAGAGCCATTGCATTGTCCATGGGTAAACAAGGTTGTAAGGTTAGTTATGATGAATACTATCAATTGTATTTCTTCAATCATTAAAAGTTAGGGTTCACCATTAATCCAACTGTTCTGATGTATTTGTGCTATTACAGGTCCTGGTAAATTACGCCAGGTCATCGAAGGAGGCTGAGGAAGTTTGCAAAGAGGTGAATATTATTAGTATTGGATTCTCATTTCTGTTTGTCCAAAATAAAAGGCGTTGTTGACTTCAATTTTGTATAATTTATTTTACTCTCGATGTTCATCCATCCTTGTCATGCGTAAAATTTCATAGAAGCTAACTGCCGCTAGATTTAGAATGATCCTGCTTATTGATGTGTCCTACAAATATATGAATATAAGTTCTTTTTTGGTTTTTGTTTTAGTATTGGCACATTTCCCTTGTGTGTATTATATGTGTATTAAATGCAAGACTCTGTAACTATGTTGATTTTATGGTTTAATTGGTAATTATTAGTTGTTAGTTTTAATTGCTACGTTTCTGGTATTTTCTTTTTCCTGCTACATAGATGCCGATCAACTCATCCAAAGCAATCTTATATATGTGAAAAGGCTTAATATGTAATTTAGCTCCTTTAAAGTCTATTGCAGTCGGTAAACCATGACATAACTGATTTCTACTTTTTGGCTGCGTGATGTGATCTGTGAACCTGTTGAGGTCAACCTAAAGAATAAGGAAAAACAAAATTATGTGGCTTGCCTTTTCTTGATATAATTGTTTAGACTATGGTTATTAACTTGACTGCTTTGTTAACATCAGCTTTCAATCATATATTGCTTTGTACTTACTGCCAAAAACAGGGTTGTTCTACAATTTGTATTTGCCATCATTATCTCTCATGTTCTTCGGGTGGTGGAGGGGTTGCTAAATCATACTGCATTTTTAATTTGACCAGTGATATTTTATGTGACTATATCTTGTAGATTGAAGCGTTTGGAGGTCAGGCTCTTACTTTTGGGGGAGATGTTTCAAAAGAAGCCGATGTGGAATCAATGATGAAAACTGTAAGTAAATGGTCACTATGTTGCTTCAGTTTATGTCATTTACTAGTTGTTGAGTGCTTCATGGTTGTAACATTTGCAGGCTGTTGATGCATGGGGAACAGTTGATGTATTGATAAACAATGCAGGTTATTGGAAACTCATTTTATGCCTCATCACTTATTGATTTTATTCTAGTCCCCAAACTTATTGGCCATGGTTTCAGGAATTACTCGTGATACTCTGTTGATGAGAATGAAGAAATCTCAATGGCAGGAGGTTATTGATCTGAATCTCACGGGAGTTTTCCTCTGTACGCAGGTGTGTATGCTTAATATTTGACTAAATATGCTATTGGATGCTTGAGTTCTCTTATTGAACCGAGGTAGTTTGCTCTTTGCAGGCAGCAGCCAAAATTATGATGAAGAAGAAAAAGGTAGTGTGGCATACCCATGTTTATGTTATTCAGTTTTCCTTATGTACTTGATCTGCTAATCAGTCTAGGACTTGAACTTTGTGCCTAATCAACCAATTGAGCTATAGCTACTGGCTTGAGCCTCAGTCTTTTTGTTGTTGCCATAATTGTATTTTTCGCATTCTCCATACATCTTTTCTTATTTGGAACTCCTATTGTCTAATAGCATCAGAAATATTCTGACAAGATAACAAATTAAAGTAAGAAAGTTATTGAGTATTATTGAAGGACAAATTTTGGCTTATGATGTTCTTATTACAATATAGTATAGTATTATATGTCAGTCATCTTCTTATTTTGCAGGGAAGGATAATCAATATAGCATCAGTCGTTGGTCTGGTTGGCAACGTTGGGCAAGCCAACTACAGTGCTGCAAAAGCAGGAGTTATTGGCCTGACAAAGTCTGTTGCAAAGGAATATTCAAGCAGACATATTAATGTGAGTTTTACCAAGTTCTTATTATTTTTATTCCAGTTATTGGACTATCTTCAAGACTTGTGCAACTGATGCCAGTACGTGAAAATTAACTCTGATGAAGGTGTATTTTTCCAGGTCAATGCTGTTGCCCCAGGATTCATTGCATCGGACATGACGGCTAAGCTTGGGCAAGACATTGAGAAGAAAATCTTGGAAACAATTCCCTTAGGTGAGATGATTTTTTCAAACTTCTGTTCAGTGTTGACCTTTAATTTTGTTTCTGTTGCGATTTACTGAAGACATGAATATTTTTCTGTTTTATGAAGTACTCACGTGAAACATTTCTGTAGTCCTTATCATTCATGGTTAGCTCTTGCTATCAGTCCCATTTCCATGGTTTAACTGATTAATGAATCAGGATGTTTGGCCAGTCGAAAAGGATTTGAACAAAAAGTTCAGAAAAATATGTTCAGCAAAATAAGAAAAAGTTCATACAATTATGGGAATAGTAGTAACCTTTTTTATGTTTTCAGGAAGGTATGGCCAACCGGAAGAAGTTGCTGGACTGGTGGAATTCCTGGCCCTCAATCCTGCTGCTAGTTACATCACTGGACAGGTTTATAATCTATTTCATTATGATATCTCTTTGTACAGTTAGTTTCAACTGGTGACCTTCGTGAACTTGGCTATGTCACGAGGGTTCATGACTCCATTACTACACTCTGGCTAAAGAGAGGCAGCTCACATGGAGCTTAATACCATTATCTTAACCATGTCCTTGCTTGCCTTGTTTGGACATACCTTGCATGGCTGGCCTAAGTGATTGGATGCCTTGGGGATTGGATGCCTTGGGATTGGCTTGACCTTGATTGGCATTTCCATGCCCTGTGTTTCCCGAACCTGGCTACTTCATAAGGGCCATGACTTTAACGGGTTGCTGTTTAGCTAAAGAGAAGTAACCCACATGGGGCCCAATACTCTATTGTCTTAATTCATTCCTTGCCTTGCTTTGCCATGGCCATACTCACCTGCGTCTTATCACCTTGCCTTTCTTCCTCTCCCCTTTTCATTTACTTGGTTGCTCAGTTATATATATTTTTGTCTTGCAGGTACTCACCATTGATGGTGGAATGGTTATGTAGGCCACCAATCTATTCGGCTGGTTAAGCCCACACAGAGCTGAGCTTTTGAGCTCAGAAAGGTGATTTTGGAATCACACTTTTAACTGGGCTATGACAATTTTATAGACGCTCTTTATAGGCAGCTTTTGGCTTAGTACTGTCATATAATAAACGCTTACTCAGGCAAGTTTTTGACAGTGTTTTAGTTAAGCATGTAACTGAAACCAAACAAGAGGTGTGTAACAGTTTCTTTTGGGCATCGTTTGGCATTATAAAAATGTAGTTTTTTTCTTTTGTGGGTAATTCATACTGCTATGGTGTTTACAGTGCAATCAAAACAGTTTTATAAAGTATTCTAACTAGAGGGAAAATGATCTCTCTTATGCGCTACATATGCTATATTAGGAAAAAAAGTAGCCTTTGTGATAGTTGCAATTTACATTTGGGCCAAAATTTAAATACGTAGTGTTAGATTTGGTTCTTATAGTTACAATTACAAAATTGAGCAATTGTGTTCCTACCTTGCACCAAAAATATCTGCCTTGGTGATTTCAGCCCGTCTGGAGTCAAAAGGACTGAGGGAGAGTTCTTTACTTAGTTTAAGTTGGGCTTGGGCCCAAACGATAATCATGTGGTTTCTTAGGTTTAGGGTAAAAGAACTTTGCATTATTATATGATATTGGTTAGGAGGAAAGAAAAATGATAAAGCTTTGTTGCGTGGAATCTTTATTTAGCGTGACGAGGCAGCTATGTACAAATATCCGAATATCCTATTTAACATTAAATTAAAGATTTAATGATTAACGTGTACGGTTATCTTTTCATGTCTTGAGCCGTAAAGCAATGTATCAACCTTTCCTCTGCTGCTAATGGCTGGTGGCCTAAGTTGATTAGGAATTTGGAAAAAAGAGAAAAAAGTATTGATTAGGCATTACGGTGTTAAGCTACGTATGTTATGCCGTTAATATTTAATTATCTGACGCCACGCACCTTAGTGTACCGTTCTGATTTATGACTGTCGGCAATATTATTGAGATACTACCTCAAATGCAATCTTCTGAGATTTTCATTCATCCTATCTTTCTATGTTTGCCTTTCTTTCTCTCAATGTTTTCACCACTTCAAGGGCTTTGAACCTTTGCTTCTTTGCTTTATTCTCTCTCTCTCTCTCTCTTCTTTAGAGTATTGCACCTGGATTTCTATGCTCTCAAAATATCAAGGCTGAATCTGGATTAAATTGTCTTACAGTTACAGAATCTTCACCCTCTCAAAATTACCAAGAACTGCACATGGAAACCCTTTTTCTTAACAGCCCAAGCTTCCCTACATTCTTCTTAATGTTTTTCTCCATTTATCTCCTAGCTTACTTCATGATTTTCCGCAACTGGGGCTCAAAACACCGGCCTGAAGCTTCAAGCTGCCTTACGTCTCTAGCTCACGGTACCCCTGCTGTTGTCATGTCTACCTATGCAATAATAAACATCCAAACCCTACGTACTTTTGCCTCGCCAAACACCAAATCCCAAAACATTGTTCTTGAATTCAGTATTGCTTACTTTTTAGTGGACCTTCTCCACTATATGGTTTTCATGCCTAATGAAATTCTCTTCATACTTCACCATCTAGCCACCCTGTATGTGTTTGTGACTTGCCGTTACATGGTTCATCATGGAGCGATAGCGCTTCTTGGACTTCTTATGCTTGCTGAAGTTACAAGTGCTTGCCAGAATGTGTGGTGCCTTGCAGGGTTTCGAAAAGCTGATGTTCTTGCTGCCGCGAAATTGTACGAATCTCTTTCTCCTCCCTTCTATGCCTTTTATTCTGTTGTTAGAGGAATTCTGGGACCGCTTTTTGTGTATAAGATGGGGGTGTTTTATCTAAGTGGAGCAGCTGATAATTTGATTCCGAGGTGGGTTTGGGTTTCTTGGATGGTTGTCATTGTGATAGCAATCTTGGTTAGCATATTGTGGGTTTCGAATCTTTGGTCAGACTGGTATAAAGGAAGAAGTTATGAGGCGCAGAAGAAAGTGAGGTAAAATTTGTG
The DNA here is from genome assembly GCA_008921755.1 of Aristotelia chilensis. NCBI lineage: Eukaryota > Viridiplantae > Streptophyta > Magnoliopsida > Oxalidales > Elaeocarpaceae > Aristotelia > Aristotelia chilensis. The sequence goes on from VEXP01000063.1 coordinate 8,017, forward strand.
GGGTTTTAGCAACAATTTTTTATTGATACAATGTAATAGGGGGATTGTAATCAAATTAATGGATTGTGTAGTGATTCAGTATATAAAACATCCATTTGTTACAATGAAGATTTCCAAAAACCTGTTTGTTTTTCAGAAATTATACATTATACATAAGATAATTTATGTCTCAACTTCCCCTCTAAAGATTGCGCAATGGCTCTTTCAAATGCAGTGACTGATAACCACAGCAAAATGCAAAATTACATTAATAATAATAGCACTGACATTGAGACTGGGCAAAATTGCAATTCCTTAAATAATATAGCTAAGCGATTTGTATTACATATGCTTGACAACGGTTATAATTGGCATTAACAAGTGCCTCTCTCTCTCTCGCTCTCTCTCTTAGTGCATTTAACTTAAGTGAGCTACGGATGCAGATATGGCCTACTGCAGCCATGAAGCCTTTTGAACCAATGGTTAATCTGATAAATTTAGCCTTGCATGTCAGATCTTAACTCTTCATGCTGTGGACCAGCTCCAGGACCATCTTAAGATACACTGCAAATTTAGGAGATACCTTGGAATATTTCAATCAAGATATCAGAAATTTATATGCCAATGATTGAAGCATTCATCTTGTCAGGACTCCCTTGGTAGTTCAGCTCCACAAAAGTGCCTCCTCCTTCTCCCTTGGCAAGTCTTCCTGGATTTACACAAATGCACTTCACTGGCTCTTCCCCTTCACTTTTTCCACCAAGGGACAACACCTGTGACCAAGAGAAAAGTACATTAAATGCATAAAAATTGCATTGTTGTAGGTATTTCAAATGACTAAAATGAGTGGTAAAAAGTTAGAGCCCGTGGAATACTAGCATTTGCCGAAGTCTTGCTGAATTTTCTGTTACTGTTGCTATGAAATTGAGACATGGACTGAAAAGATTGAGATTGTTGGCACAATCATTTACCTTTACAAAGTACTTCATGTCTGAAGGTAGGATGAGAATATCTGGAATTGAAGAGATATGAAGAGCTTCTGGAGCAAGGGAATAATCCAATGGAACGACTTCTGCCGGTGGATATAGAGGATAAAAGCTGTTTCAAATTTTTTTACAAAATAATACATTAACTACTTAATACCTCTGGTTATTTGGACTGACTGACATATAAAGCATATAAATTTCCACAATCATAAATTATTACAACATGCCTGCCCTGGTTAAGAATATGGCTTGCAAGTCTACTCATGCGATCACTGGGTGTTCCATCTGTTGGATTTCGTGACATCTCCTCTCCACTAAGCTGTTTGAGAACATCCACTGTGCAGCAACCTATCTTGACCTGAAACTCAAAACTGTTAATGAAAAATACAACTCTCTCTCTCTCTCTCTCTCTCTCTCAGTAGTAAGTATGATCTATCAAAGTTTCAGAATAAATGCCACAATTACANTAAGTATGATCTATCAAAGTTTCAGAATAAATGCCACAATTACATTACCTCGTTTGCCTCAAAAATCCCTGGATTTGTGAGACTGGTTATCTGGTTGTAGAAAACATAAATCATTTAAATTTTGTGACAGCAATTAGTGGATGATCAGGAAGTCTCCATTAGTTGAAAAGATGAATTTAGAAATCACACAAAATCATGTACCTGATATTTGAGATCAGGTGGATAGATATCAATTGCAGGCTGCACCATCAAAGCATATAAATTTAAATCCGAGTACATTAATTTCAGTAAAATGTTACTAAATTAAGTGAATATAACATATTTTATTCATTATTAAAATCACCTGAGGGAAAACAAAGTCATGGTTAGCATCCCGGATAGATGGTACAAGAATCACACGTGAATCAGAACCCATGTATTCTGCATAATCTTGCAACTGAAAATAACAAAGAGAAACAAAGATGATTAAAGAATATATAAAAAGTTCTTTCCAAAATCAATTATACCATGTGATTTTTGTAGATACCCTTTGTAGAATTTCCAGACGAAATATTTCATCAAAGCTCCTGTCTATAGTTCCTTTCTTAATCTCTGGATGTTCAGAATCAATAAATGGTCCAAGCTGAAAAAAATTCATTCAGTTAACCACATGAAACTTCTCTAGTCACAGTAAATTTACAAAATTCTTCAGGCAGTTACTGAATGGAAGAACAGTGGGCTTGTACCAGTATTAGTAACTGCGGCAGCTTTCTTCTTGCATATGCTAGTAGCTCTGTCAGAGGCTCGAACAATAGATTGTCTATTGTGGTAAAAGGGCCTGATCCAATAATCTGTTTGATTTAAAAGTTTGACCAAGTTAACTACCGGAATGAAGATATTGTGTAGAATAATAAAGAGGAACCACCATTAATATTTAATCTAATAGAAACTGTTATTTATGAGTTTTAATCAATAAATAATGCTGCAAGAGTATGTGAGTATCATGTTGATTCTATCTACATCTTTTGAAACATTCTTATCCCCTTCTAGGAGGCTTCAACTCACTAATACCTTAATGATGGATCATTGGCATATTCAAACACTTCCAAATCATCTCAATTCCTTATTTCATCTCTTAGAGGTCCCACTAAAATTTTTCAGATGCTCACGCTTGGATCCTAGTCATGTTGATGTCCCTTATGAAAAATGAAATATATGGTGCAAGGAAGCCTATAACAACATATGCAAATTACAACTGAAGTGAAGACAAGTATACACACCACTGATATCTCCTTTGGTGTACGGGACAGATCAGTTGACTGAATCTCCTGATCCAAAGCTATCTTCTTTGCAGGATGCAAATTCTCATCAGCAGTAACAGACAAAGGTATAGAATCTACCAGCTTTGATGCAATCAAACAGTGCCCACTGGGATTTTGCCCTTCGATGCCTATAACCTACAAAGATGCAATCCTTCCTGGTTAATAGAGAATTTAGACATGAATCAAGGGATATTATCTAATCTATTTCATAATTTTACCTGCCCTGGAAAAAGGGAAAACTGGCTCAATTTATGCAAGTCTAGACGAACACGTTGCCCTCCAGAATGCTCAGCACTGTCAAAATCTTAAAATACTGAAACCCATATTTAAAAGAAAAAGGGACAAGTAGCACTTCCAAACTAGTGTAAGATGTTGCACATAAAAATATTTGGGCCTCATGATTGATGGGCCCTGTTCAAGAGGTTCTTTTTTTATACAAATAACATATTTAAGGAGATAACTCAGGTAACCTGAGCTTAATTAATTCAACATATTTAGCAACTGGACGCATCTAGGCCCTGCTTTGGCCTGGACACAAGCACTGTAGGGCTCAACTTAGCAGAGCAGTGGCCTTGGAGTTGCCTAGACAATGCTTTGATATGCAGTCATATACATCTGAATGCTTAAAGCTTCATTGTTGTGTGCATGAATATTTTCATTAGTAATTATGCCCATATAATCATAAATGCTCTCACATAGTTCACCCAGCCTGCAAGTAAAGTAATGGACGTTAATAGTACAAAGTGAAAGTCCAGAACCTTTTACCTGCTTTGCAACAAGATGGACTTCTCATTCAAATGGCCTTCTCCATCACAACAGATCATTCCAACAGCGAATATGCTTCTCTGAAACAATACATTCCATTAGACGCACAGATGTGTAGCTTTATATAAGATACAAACTCTTA
>VEXP01000064.1:0-11649 GCA_008921755.1 Aristotelia chilensis
TCTACAGAAAGTAGAGGTGCCAGCTTTCAAAGCATTGACCTTAAAACTAAATTGCGGTCAAAAGTGCTGTGCAAGAAATGGTGTCCAGAACAGGAAAGGGTCTGCAGCCAACATAATAGAAGTTCAAACAAAGAGTCCTTAAATCCTAGCCACCTAAGATGGGTGTCTACTTGTGTAGGAATGTGTGCACACACACGACACCAGATTTCTAAACACCTAAGATAAAAAGTTCACAGGCTCCATGTTAACCTTGGAAAGAACAAGAGAAATGAATAAAGTCCTCCAGGGATTTAAATTCATATAGTGCTTCAATAGATATTTTGGTAGATAATCTCAGTTCCATTAAGAATATTAAAAAGCCCAAACTAAAGTAACAATGGAAGAATATGTCTTGAAAATTGAAATTCAGCTAGCAAAATGAGGAAACATGGGCACTATGTAATTGTGCCCCTGAGAGAATAAATTAGTCAAATTTTTGTTTTCAATTGAGTTACCATAAAACTAAAACCTGTTGAACCTGAAGCACTTACTAATAACATCAGATGTTGGTAGACTTTAAAAAGAAGCTCCAGCTTACAAATTTCCACATATTCACAGTTAAAAGCTAAATGAATACTTAATTCATCTTTCATTGTCTAAAAATTTATGTTTATAAATTTAAACAAAAGGGGGAGAACTCAGATTTTAGTTCCAGAATTCACTATATCTCATGCTAAATGATTAACTTGCATAGATGCATATAGACTCACAAATACACATGCATACAGGGGGTCAAATGTATCATATGAGGCTCTCAAAAGTTCACACCATCCTAAGAAGTATGCCTATGGACTCTACCCTGCGCAACCTTTCCTTAGTCAAGTCAATAGAAAGACAAGGCTTTTATGCTGAATGGCAAGAATGTTCACCTATGGCACTAAGATCTCAAAACGAAATTAGGACAAAAACCTCTCTACTTCTTGAGAAAGATGAAAATCTTTAATGCATGATAACATTCATACTGCATAGAAGTTTAAAATGTGTACATGGAGATTCGGATAATGAAACCTATAATTGTAATTGCTGGAATAATGAATAATGGTCACAAGTTTCTAACCCTTTGGATGCGTCCTCCAAGGTATATAGCAGTCTCATGGCATCCACATAACGCAATTCTCCAGTAGTAGTTGAAATCTGAAAAGACAACAAAGTTATATTACCTATTTAAACAGTTTTCAGAAATATTACCGACGAATTGGAAATGAGAAGTAATCGTGTGAGACAAGCTGTAAGCAAGTTTACTCACTCTTCTCCACAGGCTAACAACATAATTATACTTGTTCACTAGTTCACGCTCCTGAGACTGAAATAATTTAAAGGTTTTTTCAGCTGGATTTTGTTAAGTATCCATATGGAAGAATTTCGGTTCTGATAGAACTAATGGAGGCATGAATAAAAATAACTCTAGAAGAAATTCTTAAATAAAAAAATCAAAAATGGAAGTCTTTCAAGTGTCAGCATTTGTCTTCACAAGTTTCATTGCGTCCTTGTTGACCTAAAAAAGAAAAATGGTGGAAACTTTTCCTATTTTGGTGCATGCAGATAACAAGCACAGGAAACCTATTGCCCTTCGTAGATTTAATAATAACATGGATCATCTCCGAGCATGGTACTAAATGGTCAAGCTTCTTTATATCACCATTCTAGTGAGCATTTATATGTGTATGTGTGTGCCTTCCAGTTACTCATTTGCCAAAATACTAATGCAAGGATACTTGTGCGCTCCATGAGGAGAAGATGAATGGCTGAATTGACCAGTTGTATTGATTCTTCAAGAGTAGTAATGATATAGCTCCGAGCAATAGTATCAGACTGAAACTGTGATATGTGCCATCCTTGAGAAGTGATGGAAAAGGGGTTGCAACCCACTGACCATATCCAGTCCTGCCAAATTGAAAGCAAAAAGGGTAATTCAATTAATAATCGACAAAAATGCACTATCTAATGCATTTAGAAAGAGAATGACTAGCATCTAGAAAGAATTTGGAAGAAATATGCATGATAAAGTTACAATTTCCTCCACCAGTCCCCAAAAGGAAAGGTATATGAAAACCATAGTTAAGTTAAAATTCTCACTTGAATTTTGCATTTAAAATGATTTTAGCATAAACTATCAAATTCAGAAAAATTATTGTAAGATAATTAATCTCAAGAAATATATCTGCATATTAAAAATCAGAGTAAATTGCATTTCACTATCACTAAACACATGTAAGTGTATAAATCTCCTGATCAATTAGCATGAATACTTTAGCAGCACAACATGACACCATGGATCATTTAGCAAACCCCAGGTCAGTAAAATTGGTGTTCCTGACCCATATAGGACAGGAAAATTAACCCAAACCATCTATTCAACCTGGAATAAGATTTGTTAAAAAAATATATCTCACTGAACTTCATTATATTAATTTATTTCTGATATGTCATATTTTTCTTCTATATATATATAAAAAATTAGCCAGCCACTATAAGAAGTCCAGGAAGGGAAATGTTCTAAAACTATAAGAAAATTATTACAAGTTCAACATTAATTCAAAAACTACATAATTATTATGTGACTGAATACGTTATCTCAAGCCTCAAAGAAGTAAAACATTAAAAAATTAACTTTGTCACAATTTTCAGAGAAAAGATTGATATGCCAGAACTCATTGCAAATATCTGGATTGCATTAAACCTCTCACAGAATTTCATCGATAGAAATTGACCTCAAATTACTATTATATATTTCTTCAGATTATTAGCTTTATGTGGCAACATACCTCAATTGCTGTTTCATGGGCTTGACTGTAGACAAGATGAAGGGGAAGCAAACCAGCCAGATGTTCAGAAACAGCAGCCAGACCAGCTTTTATGGGCCTCCTGAATGAGGGGGGAAAACCAAACAAAAAAAAGAATAAATATAATTGTGCCATGACAGGGCAGGCTTCTGTGAATTTGCTCAATGAGTCATATTACTCATATACAACTGCTTTCTTAGAGAAGTGCAGCATCTTCATGTGGGTTTTATAGCCAAATGCCACTCTTGAGATAAAAAAACATGACCAAAGGGAAAAAAGTATAGAAATTAACAAGTCATATCAATCACATGGAAAGCAAATATATTCCAAATCAGCTGTGTTCAAGAAATAACAAGGCATTCCCTGACAAGCTATCATACGGACCACCTGACTCTGCGATCCACTCTTATCCGTAGGTCACAAGATCAAAGCCTTAAACAGTATGGATGTCTTAAGCAAGCATCGGCAATGTGATTTCCTTTGTCAGTTTTGATGCATGTCTAAGACATCATAGAGTGTATCTGTGTGTGCGTTTGTCTCTACGTGCACAAGCATGAATGCCCAAATGGACTAGAAAAAATATTCATTATTATTTTTATGATACTCTAATTTAACTCTCCAAATCCACAAGTGCTGGAAATTCCCCAAAATTTTGTTCTAACACTAAACTACGTTAGTATGGGTGAACAATGAACCAATTGAGAACTCAACATTTAATGCCCAATATCCTAACCTTAAATCCCACAAAAGTGACTGCCCATTACACTGCAGATGGCTTTCCCAGGATGATGGCTCCGACTGGACAACAATAACCATGTCAGAAAGCGCCTTTGCCTGATAGTGCTTGTCAACTAATAACGGATCGTCATGAATGAACCAAAAGATTGGAACTTCCAGTGTAGACCTGCTATGGGCATGTGCTCCTGGTTTATTTTGGAAATAATTGTAATGTTAAATTCCAGAATATACAGGTGAATCAAAAAGTTTAACTTGGTTGAGATAAGTGATGAGAAAAAGTGTGACCAGTTGTGAGTTCAACTCATGTAATTAAACTCTCACACACACCTAATAGAAAGTAAAAGATGGAAAATAAAAATTAAAAAAAAATGAATGCAAAAGCATCAGCATGATGGACCACTAACCTGGTCAAGTAGATGGCAAAGGGACATAGATTATGAGTTACAATGCATTCAACAAACCAAATAACTTACAACTGCCCACTAATATATCCTTTCAGATAGGGTAACTATAGCTCCCAGACAGCGATTTTAAGCCCCAAACATCCCACATCTTAATTTATAAATTCAGATATAAATAAAAAATTTGAGGTTGTAAAAAAAAAAAGCCAACATTCTACCACGTCTTATTTTTCCACATCACTCTACTGTTGGCATAAGATAAATCTGAATTCAATTACATTTGAATTGCATAACCATCCACTAAACTAAGAAAGTTTTTTATGTGTGTCTCTGATTCCCTACATATGCATAAATTTTATACAAGTTGCACGAAATGGACAAGAAAAAACAGTCATGAAAAATGTACACTTGAAGCTATGAAAGTCTACTGATGTAAGCTAAGTCCTTGTATATTAGTCAGAATATAATGCACGGAAAACGAAATTGAATGATGTGTTAAGTTGGGGTAAAATGTACAGAAAAGGTCAGCAATTTTAGGCAGATATGACCTCTAAGAGAGCTATGATCATTCAGCCTCTGCAACTGATACTGAAGAATGGAGGAATCAAGATAGGAGTGAATTGTCTTCCGATATGTTCCATTAACAAGTAATAGTGGGACAGCTGCTGCTCGCCGTGCCACTGAAAAGGCCATTGCCAAAGCAGGATCCTCTGAAAGCGGTAGCCTACAATTCTCATCAACATTAATACAGCTTGAAACCATGTATATAAGACGCAAAAAAGAAAAAATAATCCCACATCACCATAGGCACCAGAATATAAGCTGCAAAACGCACCTTTTGTTTGTGTGTGTGTGTGTGTGTGTGTGTGTACTGAGAACGAAACAAGACAGTGAAGAATGCGTACATGTGAGGACTGAACATAGGTTTCTGTGAAGGTAACAACAAAGAGGAAAGCCCATCCATGAGAGCATTCAGATCCACAGGCAATTGTTTAACATGTCTAACTTTCTGCGTCAGTGAAGTTAGGGTGAAGACAACATTTTAACTTCAGAAAAGGCCCTTTGAATTATTCAACACACATCATACCTCCTGAGTGATGAAAAATAACTGAAATGATATCTTCTCATAATAATGGAATGCACCATCCGCAAGTGAAGGTGAAACAATGTGTCTCATAGACCCCCACAGTGTTGCACCTAAATGTGCAAGAAAAGTATCCCGTGCAACTGTATAGTTTTGGAACTCCTGCACAGAAACAATATAATGATAAAGAAGTCCAATTATCTAATTGAGTGGCACAACTCACAGCTCGATTTATGATGTAGAGTAATAATGAACAATTTTTGCGAGCAACAAGGATAATAACACCATAACAATCCTCATGGAAGGACCAAGTGGCATACCTCATAAGTATCACTGAACAGATTCCAGTTCTCCATTCGTTTTAATGCTTCCATGGCCTTTCTCTTATGATTTTCATCGTATTCTTCACCTTCAAAAGACTGGAGCTCATTTTTCAAATCCCGCATCCTCTCATCAAGCTCTGAAAATATAGACGATAAGTTGTAAAACTCACCAGCCACATTTTACATTAAAAAAAATTGCAGGAATAACAAATCATGCTGCACAGTAAGTCTTAAATGCATACCACAAAAAACATCAGGTCCAAAAGCATATCAGATAGTTTTTTAAACCGTCCAGCTGTTAGATATGCAACTTTTCCAACAAGGAAAGAAAAGACACAAAATTTATCCAGTTGTTTTACAGCAACTAAATCTAAGCACACTTTATGATTTAAGCATTACTTCTCAGACAAGCTACATTGCATGTGAAAAGCATGATGAGAGATGTCACCCTCCTCAGAGAATACACTTCAAGGTGTAAGTGGGCTTAACAAATATCAGCCACACACACACACTTACTCCCCCACCCAAAAAAAAAACAATTGGTGTTAGAAATAACGAGAGGATTACCTTCACAAAGAGCAAGCTTAACTTTCCTCCCCTTGCAGTGCTTGAAAGCAAAAAGCTCATAAATATCAATTTCTGCTAGAAGAATATCAATGGCTTGATGATCTTTCTGCAATATTTAAATGCACAATCAATTAAAACAGGAAATAACAGAAACCCTACAATTCGGCCAGAAATATGAGTAAACAAATACAAACTACACCATCAACTAACCACCAAGAATCTTACTAAAATTAGTGCATGTTTGTTTTTAAGTTTTTTATATACCTATTTATCTTTTTAAGAATTGTGCTAAATCTTTAGGATAACCGAACCCTCAAATGTTAGCAACATACAAAACCAATGGAGTTCCAATATTTAACCGCTTAAGGGTGCATTCCTTAAAAGCACTACTATACCAATAGCTGCCAAAGTCACAAACAATCTCAACATAACTCATAATTCACAATTTTTCTGAGTGTCCACTGTGCACATTAGACTCAAGAGACAAGGGAGCCTAAGTAAATCATCCAAGGAACTAGATCCACATAAAAAACAGACAAAGAAATTTAGGCAGAAAGGAAACTAGCTGGCTACCAAATTCTGCAGTCACCATATATGTTTATAAGCCAAATAAAAATGACACATTTTTGCACCCTAACACGCACAAAGGGACTTGTAAATCCATATATAATCGCCAGGCTTGCCACTAGTCAATCCACAGAATGCTACTCAAATAGAGAGGCAAGTCAAAATGATTGGTAGCCACACTACACTTTCTAGTCATCTGTGCTTTTTACTTCCATTCATAAATAGCCACACTACACTTTCTTGGAACCGCTTACATCCAAGAAACAAAAAAAAAGGCCCGTAAGCGCCTCATTCCAGTAGTCAACCCACCAGTTTGACATTTGACAGGTTATGACAACCTTTGTCATGCCAGCATGCCACACCATGCTTGGCCCAAGATAACACGCATGGCACACTTTTGGCAAACATTCACTAGAGCTCCTAAGGAAAGAAAGATTCTCAAGTCCCAAAGTCAGAAAGGAGGTCATGTTCCCTAAAATCTTATGTGCTGAACACTCGAATAGTCTTTCAAGCAAGGAAAAATTTCACCCAAGAGGATATGCACCACTGGATTTATATTTGTAATTTGATTTACAAAATTAGGCAAAACATTTCCCCCTTAAGTTTAAACATCACCATGATTTCGTCACACAAAGTTTCTATTAACAAATAATAATAATTGGTAGAAAATCTGCCACAGTAAGGGCTTCTTATTACACCTCATAGCACATACATCACCAAATACGGCAAACTTTTCCTGAATTGCATCTTGCAAGCGATCTTCAGCTTCATCTTCTGAAATTTCTGGTTGCCACAGAAAAAAAAAAATGATTATGAGTTAAAGAGTTAACAGAACCCGTATGAAAATCTCAGTAATGCATGATCCAAAAATACAATAAAGTTGCACCTATAAGCCAACATAAATGTTTCACAGATCCTAATTAATTGAAATAAGTATTTATGGGTCCATGAGGCAACATAACTATAGTACAAATTACTTATTCACCACTCCAATGGCACAATAGCATTCGGGCATACATCAAACAAACTAATCAACAGAGAGTGTCTACTCAGTTTCTGCAGCAAGGTAGAATAAAATTCAAACAAAACAAAAACAAGGAGAGAATCCAGTACTATATTGGTCACATAAATCATACAGACACTATATATAACATCTAAGGGTGCCAATAAACAATTACAAATTTTCTGATGACATTCTAATATCAAAGTTGCACCATATTCATTATAACAGGAAAAATTCCATCATAGCCAAATGAAATAGTACAAACACGAATGCAGAGATATAATTAGGTAGTGAAAGACAAACTATGAATAGTACCTTCAACTGCACCAATGGTTTTCTCCACATTCGGTAAACTAAGTTCTGTGCGCACACCTTCTCCACCAACAGCAGGCCCCCAAGAGAAAGGGCCTGCAGTTAAATCAACAAAAGCCCACCTGATATGGAACACATTAATATTAAGCCTCAATGGCTATGTCTGTGTGCATGTTTGGGGTGTGCCTACATGTGCGTGTCTCCATGCATGTGTGTGTGTGTGTGTGAGAGAGAGAGAGAGAATGAACCTGTCCTTTCCAATCCATGTATCTGTGAGACATTCGGAATGAAGATCACTAAAGTCCCCAGATTTTAATTCTTTTTCAAGAAGAAGCTTCATATCTTCATTCTTCCCTTTCAACAACTTAAAATAAGAAAAGAAACTAAGAATGTTTAGTGAAATAAGAAGAATGCTTTGTCTTCAAGAAGAATGCTTTGTCTGTGCACATCTTATACCAAGGAATGAGAAATTAGACCATATACCTGTAAAACTTTGCTCTGAATGATATCAGCAGTGTCCTTTCCTTGATACAACTTCTCCACACTGTTCAGTGCATCTTGGCAAATATTGTACCATTCCACCTAAAAGTAATAAATCAACCACAAAACTCTTAGAATATATTAGCAAATCAAAAGAATTAAGGCTCCAATAGACCATTAAAGAATGCAAGACTTTTGTGCTCACAAAACTTGGTCAAATATATATTACTAATGATGTAATGACAGCACATAAGATGTTTTTACTTTACCCAAAAAGGAAATGAACAGCATATATTATACATGACTTTACCCAAACTATACATGAATTTTGTTCTCTAGAAGTTATTTCCCTACAATATATTATACATGTCACATGAACAGCATTTTTTGCTTCTTTAATTTTTATCTACTGAGCTCCTTGTTGATAAAAGAATTTTAATGCATTGCCGAATACATTAAGAGCAACAAGCCTAAATGTGTCTCACATGTTGATGGCCAACAAGTAATAAATAAAAAGAATTACCAATGGAGCCAAAATATCCCTTCTCCTTTAAGCATAAATCTAAAGTGCTAAGAGGCCAGTTTCTGTACTATGAAAGATTGGAATCCCCTACCCTCTCAATTATATTTTCATATTCCATTTGAATCAAAAAAATTTAAACAAACTCAAAGTTACCACTTATCAGGTAAACAAATTACAACAAGATTTATATGTTAGACATACTATGCTAAAAATAAGACTAACCGTATCAGTGTCTTCAGTTATTGTCCAGGCAAACCTTGCCATTGGATGCTTCTCATACAAAGGTCTCTTGATCTTCTCAAGAGCTGCAAATTATTAAGCATTCAGAATGTAAGAATTCTACAGGACAATGAAAGAGAAAATTCCGACATCTCCAGAGAGAAACAAAATGGTAAATCAGAATAATGATTTTTCCAGTACCAAGTACACTTTCTGGAACACTTCCTGACTGAAGAATTTTTGTTCGCAAACTCGTATTCTGTAACATTAAAAAATGTTAATGCTAGTTGGTTAAATATTATAAAAGCACAATAAGATACAATTAGAGAGGATCATATGTCCTGCTAAAACTTCATTGTACCAGAAAATTTTCTTAGCACACTAATTGCAGCAGAAACAATTATAAATTATAAATGACCATAAGCCTGAGAAATTACAATATACTTGACTGGCAACAGGAACATAAAAAGGTAAAATAGAAATTTAGGAAGTACCTCTTTCAGAAAAGTTATTTCCGACTCAGATAAACCTCGCCTGCCATATATTTAATAACTAAAGAATGAAAATTCAAATAAAGACGATAAAGTAGAAGGCAACATACAAAAGAATAATACATTAAAAATAATTATAAAAAGAAACTAAAGCATTAGAGTTTAATAAAACTGTAGCATAATCCAGCAGCTTAGAAGACTAATCATCAACATGTCATAAATGAGATGGTGGTTTAGCATTGATACACAAAACTGTTACTGCATGTTCATTCCAGTATAACTAGCTTTAACTTCCAATTTTTTCTTGATGCAAAAATCTTAAGTTACTGTGGATCAATCATCTTATGGCACCAGGTTGTTACATCAGCACCAATCAGAGCACACCACATGGTAAAGCCTAAAGGTTCCACACAATAAAAGGAAGGACCAAGGAGTTGTTACACCTAATTAAAAAATTAACCCAGGCTAAGAGAAGGGCTTGGGGAGATTTGGCTAACAAGCCTCCTCTATCTTTCCAACCCTTAGAGAGACTTAGTTTAAATTCTACATCAGATGGCTGGAGGGACTTTCAAGGAGGTTCTTTACTCCCTATCTTTCCTAATGGAGATTTGGAACCATGATGCATGTCACTTTTCTGTTGCACATGCAACCATATAAAACTTTTGATGGCTGCATCAAATCATAAAGGTCTCCTATTGACTGGGAGATGATTCCAGTTTCCATCAATAGCTCACGACCCCTCAATTCAAAGAATCTTCTGTCTTGAGCATTCTAAATTCTCCAAATTTTATTACCATTCTCCCTGACATCTCCCCCAGAATTGCCTCACTCTCCCCTCAAGTTACCAGTCCTTTCCAATCTCATCAATTTCAATATACCTTACTCCCAAGGAACCTACCCCTTAAACGACGGTAAACATTGAAATACCAACATTTCGATATCCATCAGATGAATACCATTCTTAATAGTGCTAGAGAGGTGAATGCACATAACATTGTCACCCATTCAAATAGCTACTCACAATATTAAACAATTTCAAGGTATATGCAATACTACGTGGCAGGCAGTCAAGAGCTCAGTTCAGTATGGAAATCTCAAGAGCACACACTGCGATCCAAACCATCAGTTTGAGATGGACTAAATTCAAAGATGTATACAACTGAGTGTTCTAATGTTTCGACTCATACCGAAAATTTTTAAAATAAATATACTATCTAAAATACGCACCGATAGCCGTATTTAGCTCTTTTACTGTCACGCTTGGGATTCAAAATGAAAATGTTATATGCATTTTCAAGTTGAAGATAATCAACTAGGCTTGTGAAAAGAACATCCATCATGTCCACATCTACTTGCCAAAGAGCATCCCCATCATCCCTGTAAGCAATAAGCTAAAATATCATTGAGTGGAGTAGGATTAACAGAATCAGACAACCAAGGCCTATATTAATGATGTGTAAGATGAATTTTTACTTCTTGTTGACAAGTAACATTAAATTTAAGAAATTTCATGTGAATAAATTTAACTACAGACAAGAATCTAAAGAAGGAGGAACGTAATCATCAAACCAAAAGAAGCCTTTAAGTCCTGAAATAAAGTTTTCGTCCACCATCATCTGACATGAGGCATGGAAACATATTTATCCAATCTCAGTATCTCACTAGAATATTGAATATACAACACAATATAGGCAAAGCAGAATCCAAAGAAGTGAAACTACAAGGCATTTATATTGATGGAACGTACCACTCATGCAAATTGACCATTCAAATAAATCATGTTTGTGGAATTGCACTATAATACCAAAGAGTGACCATGTGACATATGTCATACAAGTATGAAGGTTAGATTACTATTTCCAGGTTGTTGATGGTTATCACAACTAGATGTAGAAAGGAGTGTCCTGATGATTCTCTTATGTAAGTAAAGATAATGGGAGAGAATTCGGGGATAGATTATATTTGACCTGTTTCCGGAGACATCATCCTTGCGGGCTAAAACATTGATGGCATGCTCAAAGACAGAAGTAACCCTTTCACCCATTTGTATGGCATGAACAGAAAAACTGCATAAGCAAGTTCATATTCATCATCATGCATAAGTACGAATTTCAACGTA
>VEXP01000065.1:0-11610 GCA_008921755.1 Aristotelia chilensis
TACTGAGACTGATTGTTTTTTTTTTGTTTACTACAGTTGACTTGGCTCAATCTTCACCTCACCAAGATCTGGCCTTATGTTAATGAGGTACTAGCTTATCTTGGTTTTACTTATAATTAACTAATAAATAATGGGTTTTTGTTTTTAGTAGTAAATTTTTTATTTTTTTTTTACTTATCATGTATTAGGTGAAAATGGGTTTTGGTGGTTTTAGTGAAAGTGAGTTTCTTTTTTTGAATTTGGTGTATGTAGGCAGCATCTGAGCTGATAAAGGCATCGGTTGAGCCCGTAATTGAACAATATAGGCCGGTTATATTGTCGTCTCTTAAATTTTCTAAGTTCACTCTTGGTACTGTTGCACCACAATTTACAGGTTAGTTTATGATTTTTTTTATTTGTAATACCTATTTTGCAAATGGGGTTACTACTATTTTTTTTTACTATTTCTGTTACATATGGTTAATGTGGTTTATTAGTATTCGTTTTTGAGCTGGAAATGGCTAGGTTGCTGGTTTCTTTCGCAATGTTTGTTAGTTGTAATCAGTTTATTACAACAATTTTGATTTGGGTTTTACGATATAAACAAATGTAGAATTTGCAATCTATTCTAATGTTTTTGCCGTTTAATGATGTTCAAGTTCTAAATTTTCCGATTGTATTCTTTAGGAGTTACTATTATTGAAGATGGAGACAGTGGTATTACTATGGAGTTGGATATGCAATGGGATGGGAATCCAAGTATAATACTTGATATCAAAACTAGACTTGGTGTAGCACTACCAGTGCAGGTAATCCACAACTCATTTCCTTATTTATTTCTCTTCACTATTACCCAATAGGTCGCTTCAAAGTGCCCCAGTAGATTTTATATATAGCTGATTAAGATTAGAGCGACACATCTTTTATCTTGTTATATGATAATTTTGCCAGCTTTGTCTTACAATAGACCCATTACAAGTCATAATTTTAATGAATGGTGACTTTGTAAACTTACAAAGTTTTGAGAACATTCGGCGCATGTCTGTCCCAGAGTTTGATCTCTAACATAAACAAGAAGCAGTCTGTATTCATTTCTGCCTCATTTAATATGTTTATTTTTGGTTGTCTTAAAAGCATCATTTTATCTTTCAGAAGTACATGGGAAGGGAATGTATAAAACTTAATTCTTCGATGTCAGACTCTGAATGTTCTTGATGCCAACTTACTCCTCCCAGATCTATTATTTTGCAATGCCATGAATATTAAATTTGAATAAGGGAGCAATTATATTTTTGTATGCAATTAAGCAACAGGTCCAAGTGGGGGATTTCTGTTTCGTGTGAGTGTGCGTGCATGCTCACGCGCGTGTATTTGTAGAGTAATCTTATTGGAATGATTATTTGCTGAGGTTCTGTGTGTACTCTAGTATACAACAGGATTGTATCAAGTTATTTGGCTTCCTGATATCAATTGAAGTTTAGTTCTTTTTCTTTTGTTTAGGTGAAAAATATTGGATTCACTGGGGTCTTTAGGTTGATCTTTAAGCCATTAGTTGACGAATTTCCTTGCTTTGGAGCTGTTTGTTATTCTCTGAGAGAAAAGGTGCAGTTTTTTTTGGAAGCCTGTTTTTATGTTATTGAGAGTCATGCACACACACGTATCCACATAGACTTTAGCAAACATCTGATTTTTGGCGTGCAGAAAAAGTTGGACTTTACACTTAAAGTTGTTGGTGGTGACATATCATCAATTCCTGGAATTTCTGATGCTATTGAGGTTTGTGCAACTTTCATCATTGGGTTCCCTTATTTCATATCGCAATTGTGCTTGTCTAACTTTTTTATGAACTTGCAAAGCATAATATCGGTTTCAGAGCCTTTTGACTTCGATTTTTACCCGGTCGATATAGACGCCTAAGCATAAATATTAAAATTATGTTGAAGTACACAAAATGATATAATAATGTACCACAACCCTAGATGAATTTAGAAAAATCACAATTTTGTTGGGATTTACGAGTGCTGAGTGAATTTTCACAGATTGAGGTTTTAAATTATACGGCCACGTTAAATATGGTGGGAAAATTGGAATTGGTTCTTGTCAGTTTAAGAGCAAAGCATCTTGTCAAGTTTACAAGGTTTTGAACTTGGCATCTCTGGAAGAGAATATGTTGATGAACATTTGTTTTCAGAAATCTGCGGTTCAGGGGCGTTAGATTGGTGCCTAGTTTGAGGTTATATCAGATAGGAACTGCCCTGAGTGGACTTTCTTAGCATTGTGATTGTAAAGTTCAATTTTGCATTAAAATGGCATATCCACTTATGCAGGGGACAATACGGGATGCTATTGAAGATTCTATTACGTGGCCTGTTCGGAAAGTTATTCCCATTCTGCCAGGGGATTACAGGTAATCAGTTTATACTTGAACATATGTAAACAAAGTTTTTGACAATGTTAGGGCATAATCACAAACCATAAGAGTATTGCTGTAGTGACAAAAATAACCATGATATCTGTACCTTTGGATTATGCTTTGAATCACACTATTAAATGTTTCTGCTGATGGACAAAAACTAGAAGCTAGGGCTCTTTCTCTCTGATCACTTGTGTCCCTTAAGCATGCAAGGAACCAATATTTATATAATGTGAGCTACACTTTTGAAAAAAATAATAATATTAATATTAATATTTTTAATTAGTAACATACACAGTGAACATCCATTGAAAACAATATGCAAGTGCCTCTGAATGACTCAGTTGAGCTGTTCAGAGAGGTGATGTTTCTCTGTCTGTCTGGCTGTCTGTCTGTCTGAAGAGCTAGAAAGAGGGGGTGGGGGTGGGGGGAAGTGATGGGTGGTGCTAATTGCCACCTGATTTATTCTAGACTCTTGGTTCTTAACAATCAATCGAAGAAGCTAATGTTTTTCTTGTCCAGTGATTTGGAGTTAAAGCCTGTTGGAATATTGGAGGTGAAGCTTGTGCAAGCAAAGGAATTAACAAATAAAGATATCATTGGGAAATCAGATCCCTTTGCTGTAGTATATATACGCCCTTTACCTGACAGAATGAAAACCAGTAAAACAAAAGTAAGTTATCCCACTTTTCTTTTATTTCTCATTTTATTTACTAGGTTTATGAGGTATATTTGTATTTTTTTTTTCTTCAGAACAACGAGTTGAATCCAATCTGGAATGAACATTTTGAATTTACTGTTGAAGATGCATCCACCCAACACTTGGTGGTAAAAATTTATGATGATGAGGGGGTTCAGGCGTCTGAGCTCATTGGATGTGCTCAAGTACGGCTTAACGAACTTGAGCCTGGTAAAGTGAAGGATGTGTGGTTGAAGCTGGTTAAAGATTTGGAGGTCCAAAGAGATAATAAATACAGGGGGCAGGTGAGAACACTGAATTACTTTGGAAATATACTTTAAAAAGGACAATTTAAGCTTCTAATTTGTGTTCTTTGTTTATTTATTGAATGTTATAGTTCAGGCTATATCTTACCCTGCTTGCAAACCATGTTCTGTCAATTTTGGGAACATATCCAAAAAGGGGCCTGCTTGGTTACATTGAGATTTGATATATGCAAGAATACTTGTCAAAAAAGATTGATATATGCAAGAACTGATTTTGTTAGTGTTGGCCTGTTGCTAAAGTTGTAGACCATGTTCCTAATAATTAGGCAGTTAGTTGTTGCTGGTTTAAATTTTGCACTCCACTCTTCCCATTTGCTCAAAAACAAATTTAGAATTTTGAGATACCGGATGATGAACTCTACCCCTGCAATGGACCTAGTTTTATAATTCTTATGGACAGCAGTTGGACCCCTAGGACCAAGAATAGTCACAGAAAATGCTTCTGCTATCTCAATGGATACTTTACATTGAAGCTGTATAAAAAATATGGTGGCTCATCAATTAGATTTGGGGAAAAAGTATTCCTTCACTTGTTATTTATTTTTCTACTAGAGAGATTTTTCCTGGAGATTATCTCTGTCACAAAAGGAGCCAACTATTACTTGACCCACCTTTCTATTTCATCAAGATTAGAAGAACAAATTTCTCCCACCAATCTAGAAATCATAGAAATTTATTTTTATGACCAATACGATAGATTATAATGTGCATGACAGGGAAGTTCGAGTTGGCTAGACAAACTTTCCTGGGTAATAGAATTTGATTTAATTTCAACTTTTTGTTGACAGAGTATTGGATTGAATTTGTAAATTTGTTTCCTATTATATATACATTGATCTTTTGTTCTGAAAATTGCTCCCAAAAAAATGTTATCTACTATTTTTATGAGATATCAATATATTTAAGTTGTGTGTCTATTATGATATATGGTTCTAGGTGCATTTGGAGCTTTTGTACTGTCCTTTTGGCATGGAGAATGGGATTGCCAACCCTTTTGTCCCTAACTTTTCGATGACCTCCTTGGAGAGGGTTCTTAAAAATGGGGTGAATGGAACAGAAGCTAATGAAAGTGAAAAATCAGTCACACAGAAGAAAAGGGAGGTTATTGTTAGAGGTGTGTTTTCCGTAACTGTGATATCTGCTGAAGACTTGCCTGCTGTAGATTTAATGGGGAAGTCTGATCCCTACGTTGTACTCACTATGAAGAAGTCAGAGACAAGAAACAAAACAAGGGTAAAATTTTGATTCTGTTTTTTCCCCTATTATATTTTGGAATTCTAAAGGATGCCTGCAGTTATGGTTTATCTAACCTGTTTTGTAGATTGTAATTAAAGATTATTATTAAGATTAAATTTACTGGATCCTAAATTGTTTTGTTTTTCAGGTTGTGAACGAAAGCTTAAATCCAGTTTGGAATCAAACTTTTGATTTTGTTGTTGAGGATGGATTGCATGATATGCTGATTCTTGAAGTTTGGGACCATGACAGATTTGGGAAGGTAAGATTATTTGCTGTTTTTGAGTTGATTACATAAAGTCTATTAGGTTGACTTCCTGGATTAAGCAATTCAAAATTAGTAAAAAACATTTGCTGTTAGTGTTACGGGGTATATGTATTGTGTACTACGTTCTTGTCATATCCAGGATTGATGTGATGGTACTCTACTACATTGGTGGATTGCATTGCGCTGTGGTATGGGTTGCTGACTCCAAAATATAGGTTATATGTTTGTCTTCTGATGTTAGGCAGACTAAATGATTTAAATGTGATAATGCCATATTATGCCAAAAATGACTACCAGCACCACACAACTCTGTACATGCATGTCTCAGTATGTAAATGTGGTAATGGATGCATATGTGCATAATCTTATATGTTAGGAAATGTTCTTTTCCATTTTTTGGGCCAGGGTATGTTGGGAAATGTTCAGGTGCATCACTATTTTCATGTTTTGAAAAAAGGTTTTCAAGATGGATAGCTTGAGTTTTAGTGTGTTTGTAGAGTGTTGCTTGCGACTTGCCCGTGGTGGCTTGGCTTTTGCATACAATTTAATTGGGTAGTAACATGTACTTTTCAATCATGCAGGACTATATGGGGAGATGCATCTTGACGTTGACCAGGGTTATAATGGAGGGTGAATACAAAGACTGCTTCCTGCTAGATGAGGCTAAATCTGGAAAATTAAATTTGCATCTCAAGTGGATGCCACAGCCAATTTATCGCGATTGCTGAGTGATCCCTGTTCCATAGCAGATGGTGAATCTTAGCTCGAAGAAAATTTTCCACTCATCCCACAGATGTATACAAAAGCATTACCGACACCCATCATCAAATTTATTCATCAATAAACCTTCTATGTATTTGTGAGAGCAAAATCCTACTTTGTACATAATCATCTGTGACACTAGGCACAATGTAAAGAGAAGTTTTGAAGGAAATAATACCAGTCAGATTCATGGTTGGAAAAGAAGAGAGGGAAATTGTTTTAGATTGTCCATCAACCTTATGTATGTTTAGCAGGATTTCTAGTACTCAGACTTCATTTTTATTTCTCTTTAAATCATTAAGTTTGTAGACATGCATTGTTTCGTTCATAGCTACAAGTCGTTGAAAATTTTTATTGGAACTGTTTTCGAAGGGGACCAGTTTGCTTTCTAGTGATCTGTATTTTTGTTTTCCATTTCTGCATGATTTCTCATAATTTCATCTTAATAATGCTTTTTCCTCAGGTGCAGACTTGTTATTTCTGTTTAGGCACATAGTTAAGAATTAAGACTGCTAAAAAAAATCACCATTATCAGTGCCTTCCCCTACTACCTTGCGCTTTTATATAGAATGACTTTCAGTGCTGCAAAATAGAGTTTTAATTTTCTTCTTTCCTCCCAATAAAGCCACCATCTTGAAACTAGAGCAGGATTTTCAAGTGGAGCATATGGTTAGTATATTAAAATATTCAAGAAAAAAGCGTTAACGTGTGTTACACACTTTAAATTCACTAAGGTGAGCCCGGTTTCATAGACAAGCTGTGCTTTCACTCCTTACCTATTTTCAAAATAACATGTCAATATAACAGATATTCATTTAATCGATTGGTGCTTATTGATGATATCTGTTGCACTGAAGAAGGGTGGTTACATGCATTTCTTATTGACGAGATTATTACAAATTTTGGAACTGGAATGAAATCCTTAGCTGAGAAAGGCTACAATATCCTTCTATGCAGAGTTCAGATGAATCAGTAAGTGGAAATCCAGCCAAGAATACTCCTCAAATAATGCTTCTTCAGCTTTCTCCTTCTCAGGTTGCTTGCCCTACGTAAAGACAAACTCAATCATCGTGTGAAATTATCTCATCAAGAAACCAAAACATATATTTTGACTTTGTTCAATTTGAGAAAATCACAAAATCTCGCATTTTCTGCTACTTTGCTAACAAATCAAAAAATAAATTCTACTTACCAGTACTGATTGTGTAATATGAATGAGTCAGTTGGCACTTTTTTTCCATCATCATTACGATTCCAGTGGTAGAGTGCATGTGTCCTGTTCTTTATCTCCAATGTCGAATGCCCATAACTGGATTCTCGAAATGCAGAATAGTCTGGTTGTGGATTTCTAAACCTACAGAATGAGTGGAACATTTCTCAACATGACCATAAAAATAAAAGCAGGGCCCGGTTTTCAATTATGCAGTTTAACTCACCTTCCAGCTAGACCCTCTTGGTTTCCTCCATCTCCAACAGTTATGTAAACTGGAGCTGATTTATTTGGTACAGGAAAACGGTCCCCACTTGATACATTGTAGTTTGTATTTGAGATTCGATACTGAAAATTAATAATAATAAAAAAAGGAATAAATCTATATCTGTATCCACTCTAGCCAATCAGCAAATTTATTATGAGATGGAACCATATAATATTGTAAAATAAATAGTATGACACCCAAGTACAGCAACACAGAGTGAACTTGACTACATGATCATATGATGCAATCACAATTAGTTTCAGTAATGACAACTTAAGTTACAGTTTCTGCTCCCAGAAAAATTTTAAAAAACAAGATTTAATAGTTTTTCCCGTCAATGATTAGTTTTAAGTGAATCATTAATGGTTCAAAACAAGTAGTTTCTATCAAGATATTATCAGTATTTGACCTCTCAATGTTTATAATAGGTAATCAATGTTCAGTAACTAAAGATCAAGTTTTCTGATTTAAAATTTAAATTCTACATCATGGAGCATGTACTCATTATTAATCCACAGCAAAGATTTTTCTTTTCTTTTTTCCTATTTTATTGTATAAAATGACTAGTACAAACAAGTAGTACTCTAGTGACACTTTCTCAATATATTATCTGAATCAACTAATAATAATTAAAATAGTTGATAGTGAGACTTGGTTGAGTTTGTTTTATGAAAAATGCAAAAAATGTTCCCAAAACATCAACCCATATTGTAATATTTAACCAAGCATATTGATTTCAGAGAAATCTTGCTTAAGTCTGAACTATCCAGGATTTTGAAACACCTAAATATGAAGTGTTACATATAATAATCTATGAAATTAACTCAAAAACAGCACAATGGGAAATGATATGCACACATACAAGATGGTGGACTCCAAAACTGCCCCAATCTTAAAACCATAAAATCATACCAACAGATCAGTCTTGATATTGCTTAAAGATAGGAAAACGATAAAAAGTAAAGAACCATACTGATCTTTCATAAGCATGGACATGGCCAGCAAAGACTAAATCAACTCTGTAACGGATGAACCAACTCTCAAAGACTGCTCGCATACTTTCACCCTCCATGAAGTGTGCTTCATTACTGTTGTATATTGGGGCATGCATAAGAACGATGAGCCAAGGTGTCTTCTCCCTGTCAACCCTTTCAAATTCTTCTCTGAGCCACTTCCATTGAGGTGTGTATTTCACTGTTGACAAGGTTAAATCAATCTTGATGAGTTATAGGAACAGGAAAACTAAGATCTATCTTTCTACAGAAAAAAAGAAGAAGATATGCACCATCACATAATAGTTTGTTATGCTCAAACAACTTAATTTGTTAAGCTCTAACTTTTTAGTCGCCAATCAAACTCATTAACGTATGTCATTATAAGAGACAAAAAAGATGTCCTTGAACTGTAAGTGTGTATGAATAAAAATAATACATTAGAAGGTAACTACTCAATTGATATTAATTTATGAAATTAACTGTTGATATGGAAATGGAAGTTACCAAATGGAGAATAGCTGGATAGAACAATTATATGAGCAGATGCACGTCTGATGGCATACCAAAGAGGATTGCTGCTTTTGGAGGCAAAATAAGGCGTAGGATACCGATGAAGATAGTTCCTGAAAGGAAGAACTTCCCCCTATGCACATACATATATTAGAAAACTTAATAACTAAACAAGAAAGATTTTTGTAGGTTGTGCTGCATATATCTGTAAAACTCAATGAGGAAATATAGAAAATGTCAGAGCAGTTTTATCACTTTACATGTCATAGGAACTATATTTCTAGTATGAGATGGTAAGAATATGATTACAAGTCTCGTCATGTTCTTGGTAATGCAAACAATGCAATACATTAAAAAAAAATCAAATAATCATTCAGGTTAACAAGGCACACAAAGAAGAAGCTAAGACCTGTCACTCAATGAATACATAATTTACTATATGCCTAAGAGGGCATTATTATGTTTTTTATGACTGTTAAAAATAGGAGTGAAAATGTAGTACACGAATTTAAAAAAATAATAATAATAAACATTCCAGGGGATAATCACTACTTCAGTATGTAAATATTTTTGTGCAATAGACAACAAGAACTAGCACTAGCAGGCGATGTGGAAAAAGCTCATAGTATCACAAAGTAAATCAAACAGTTTAATAATGGCATTTTATTAAAAACAGTTCAATAAATAGTCGTCAATACTTACCATGTAAGGAAAGTATTCAATTTCATGATTTCCAGCCGACCAAATCCATGGCTGATATGCTGTACTTCGCTCAACAAAACGACCCCATGAATCCCACCGTTTACCAACATCATTATACTGATATCTATCAGCATAAGAAAGATCTCCAACAAATAAGACAGTCTGTCCTCCACTCTCCATGTAATGCTCAAGGGTGGACAGAGAATTATATGTCTGGCCCAAGTCACCTTCAACATACAACAATTCATCGATGAAATTAATAGAAGAATAATATAGAAGAATTAATATAATTTTTCAGACATATGTGTATCCAGAAAATTTCAGTAGGCCCAAGCTCCTGATTTTCTTTCAGATAGAAACAGGAATGAATATCTGACATTCAGAGTGGCTCAATGTTTCCAATACTTAAGAAAAAGCATTCTAATATTGCTCCTGGAAAAGCAGGATTAAAGGGAACAACTCACCAATGATTCCAAATCTGTAAGAAGCATCTGGATCAATCTCGGGAGGTGTTTGAAACCAAAATTCTCGAGAAGACTCACCACCCCCAATCTTGTAATAGTACTTGGTGTCATACTGAAAAACAAGAAACCACTTAACTAATTACAGGAAACAAATTCACAAAGCAGAGGGCTAGAAAAATTAAATATGCAGCTAAAAAATGAATAATCCATAGGTACAACATCAAATGTAAGTTTTAGTACATCCTCATTACTTAAAAATTCTGTAGCGACTAGCAATTAGTACTTTATTTGTTTAAGCAAATCGTGATATTACTACTTTCCAGAATTTAAATTACTACCTCAAGGCCATCGATGAGACACTGATGGATATAGCCAGACTTGTATGTATTAAACGTGTAGTTTGACACTGTCCCATCTTCAGTAAAATCATATGTTTTGTCTGACTTGCCATATTGCACTTTGCTTGGCCCTGGTTCATCAGCTGTCACCCATGAGATAATCACAGCCTTTCCATCATAGTCACCTTGGGTAATATGCACCTACAGTTGAGAGGCCAACAAGGATACAATTAAGTAGAGAGAGAAATAAAAGAACCCCAATATCTCATCTAATCACAAATAATTCATGCATTTTCAAATGAAAGGTTTGCTTCTTTAGACTAACTAATTTAATAAACATAATGCATCAATCGGCATCTTAAGTTTCATATGTTCCATGTGCACATATCACTTCACTTGTCCCCAAATTGTTGTTCATTTTGAATAGTATTACCTTAAAATTTTGTTACAACAAACTACACAATTAAAGTACCCTCCAAGTTGGAGTTTTTTTTTTTCATTGGTTTCTGAATTCTTCATAATAATTACATGATTTTTCTACAATGTAAGCAAAAATCGACAAGATAAATGCACAAAGGAAAATTCAAAAGGGTTTGTAGTTTTCTACTAGATCTTTCTATAGCACAAAACACTCAAAAAAACAAAGATGCTTACTTGTTGTGGTGCATTATGACCCTTTGGAATGGCAAATTCTTCACTATTAATAGGAATGTCAACGGAAGGCCACTCTGACCGAATGAAACTACTTGTAATCCCAGCATTCCCATTCTTCACAGAGCTCAACAACACACAGAATACAAATATGACAGCAAGTGACATAGTCACCTTTACCATGACTACAGTACTTAATCAATCAGCCAATCACAGTGCAATTAACTGCATTCAACAACAATAATTATCAGTTTAGTCTGTTTATAACAATTAACATATAAAAAAAAACAAAACAAAAGATTCAAACTTTGTTGAATTAATAAGCATTGAAGGATAAAAGAAAATTACCCATTTCATATTTATGGTTAGTCAACACAAATATTAAACTCAATTTGGATAAATCCTTCTAAGTTTCAAAATAAAATTACAACAATCAATATTCTTGTTATTGAATAGACAAAAAAAACATTACCAATAAAATATGAACTATTAACATTCATTGAATCAGGACTAATAATACATGAATAAAGTGAATAGATAGACATATATTTATAGAGAGAGAAAATACCTAGAGAGAGAGAGAGAGAGAGAGACATCATAATAATTGTTATTGATCAAAGGTTGTCTAATAATGAGTGCAGGGATGCGTACGTTAGCAAGTGATATGATGACGTAGCGTAGATTAGACACAACTGTTTTGTCGTGTTGTTCATTGATTGCAAGGAATATTCTTCTGATTTGACAACATTGACGTACGTGGCGGCCTGTGATTGGCAGGATTGAAGGTGGGTGGGGCCCGCTAACAAACT
>VEXP01000066.1:0-11610 GCA_008921755.1 Aristotelia chilensis
GATTTCAATCATAGTTTCTGTGAGCATAGTATTTACATTAACAAATTAAATTGACTTCTCTCATACTGAGGCATATGATCTGTTCCTGTCACAAAATTGAGCACATCCTAGTGTGCTGGGTTGACAAGTTATAGTTTTATCGTATAGTGAATTGTTGCAGTTCAACATCATAAAGAATAATCATAATAATTATAACCATCTCATTCGCCACACGGGCAAGACATTCATTCTTGGCCACCTTCATAAGGCATCCCATGAAGACATAATTGCACCTTCGTATATCCGATGTATTAAGATTTAATCTTTTTAGTTGATTTGGAGCCGTGGTTATCTTTACTTCGCTTTTTACCACTCTTTTGGCTCTCTTTCTGCTTTCCACGCTTCTCCACTTTATCTCTGTTGGATTTAACACTAATAAGACCACCTGAAGGTAGCTTCCCACTACCGTTTTGCAAAGCATTCTCAAAATCAGCTTCTCTGTCCACAATGGCATACTGTTGGAGGAATTCTGGGTTCAACAAACCCTCCATCTTGGTTTTCATCCCATCCTACGCACAATGTCTGATCAGTTAGCACTTTCAAGAAAGGGAAGCGCAAGGGAGGTGGAGAGAATAGAAAGAAGGTATACAATATGAAGCATACCTCAACTTGCTTTGCTCCATCATTGAGATCATCATCCACGGAGATACTATGAGGTTCCAGAATCCTCTGAATGAAAACAATAGAAGCACACAAGTAAAATAAGTGGGATGCAGCAGCAAGATAAATTTTATACTTGCTAATGATGCAGACATCAGGCGGTTTGACTTGGATATGAAGTGTCAAGTTGGATCACCATCTGCATTCAATTCATTGACAGGCCTACTTATGGGATGACCACTTGGCAGCAGTCGAACTCTAATCATACAACCCATGTGACATGGTAACTAGTTAAGCCTTTTGCTTCAGATGTTGCTAATTGAAGCACCACTCCACAAGAGTGTACATGATTTAACACCACCAAGGACATAGACTACGGCAATGTACTAAAATATGAGCATGATATATGTATTGCTAACAAATATTTTACATTTTTTTTTTATGGACAAATATTCTACATTTAGGCATGAATTACAAGATCGCTCTTCAACTTACTTCTTTTAGGCGAGGTAGGGTTGAACCAATTTGCTCGGATGCAACATCATTTAGATATTTGTGGAACTTCTTCATAACCTTTATAAACAGCGATAGAATCTGTTGCCTTTCTAACTTCATCTGACCCTGAAACAATAAAACAGGAGCATAACACAAAATTTAAATGTTAGAAGCAAGATAACCAACAGAATTGCCACTGATATTGGTGCACAGTGCACACTACAAACAGGGACACATCTATAGTTTTGGAGCTTCAGACCACAGAGAGGGGCCAGTAAGTAATAAACAGTAAGGTCATATCCGCATTCACAAAAATATGTGCAAGTCATGGTACTCAAGGAGGTTTGAAAACTCAATCAACATTTAATCAGACAAATGCACCTTTGATACACATGCAGATGTGTGTTGCGTGTGTGTAGTATTTATCGACGAAGAAAGTGAGAATCAAACCTCAACATAAGATAAGTTTTGCCCCTGTAAGCCAAAGAAGAGCAAAACAGAAGCCTGAAGAGATGATAATGTAATTCGAAGCTTCCCTCGGAAATATAGATGTGCAAGGATCGGAACGAAGTCAGTGATCTGAAACAACCAAAAAAACAGAAACACATAAACACAATTTAGATTTACTAATTCTGATAAAGATAACATGACAAATCTTCACATATTGTTGAATTACAAGTTTCAAGGGTGAATTTCTCTTGACATTTGTAGGTTTAACTATACTGCTATACAAAAGGATACTGGTTTCTGGTGACAGAGATAACATAGGTCCTGGGAAAAGCAAAGCATTCCTAACTCCTCCACAACAAAACCAATCCTATTTGAACCCCACGCCTAGGCCAAACTCATAAAACCTTCTTAGCTACTTTCGAAAGCGCAACGTCATAGCTTTACTAACCACTCCAGATCACCATTACCAACTTCTAAAAAAATACCCTCACTCCTCAAATATCCAACGCCACTTGCCCATATGCTAATTTTTTTTAATTAAAAAGGCAACTTGCAAGGTTAGTATTTGTAGACTTGACTGCAATTTCATTATCTTGCAATTTTACTCCTCTTAACTTTGTCAGGAAGATAAAAGTTAAAAGTAAACAAAAACTGCATTGAGGGACAAAAAACCCTCAAGTCTTACAGTAATAATGCTAAGGTGACCAGCAAGGGACTGTTGAGGTCCTGTTGAGCTGGGAATCTACTAATTAACCAGTAAATGACATTTGCTATCATAATCAGCATTTAAAAGTCTTACCAAATGATAATCAGCAAGATTATTGGTATAAGCTTTCAAGCGCTCTATGTCGTATGGTGATACATCATCGCTAAGAGACTTCCAAAATCCATCTGATGTGGATAGTGAGGGTTCTAACTCTGTAAAGTTGATCTTAGGATCCATGATGCTGTAAGATTAAGAGTCGTATGAGCATATTATATTAACTAGTAAAAACTTCCTCAAAGAAGGTAAATTTTCAATACCAACCTCATGGCAAGTTTATATTCCATTTCACGGAAAGTAGTAATCAGTAGTCTAGCGAACCTTCGCTTGAAATCTAGGAGGTAGTTAACAAAATATCAAGCTACGCTCTGAAGATATCTGGATAGAAAACGTTAAATAAAAAAAATTTATTTTCAAAAAATTGGCTCACCTTGGTAAAATGGACCAAAAAAGCCCAATTCATCTGCTCCACTGACTTCGATATCATCATTGTTCAAAGGTTTTAGGACCATACATGTATGTTCACCAGTCACAGCACTCTGATATGATTCAGAAAGAACGTCAGAATCCTCCAAAGCACAGATTGATACCCAAATAATTCAGTGTGGGGGAAGAGAGAAAGCTAATAAAACAATAATAAAAACACAATCTTAACTGGAACTTGACAAATGTAGAAAGGAGCAAATTTATGTTTCCTCCAAAAGCGAAATAGATCCAAGGTAAGCCCAAAGGAGACACCAATGTAATGGAGCTTTTCAGGTTGTCGTTCCCGAAGATGTACTAGTAAATGTGGAAGGTCTGTCCTTGGTTTTATATTTTCTTCTAGCAATGAAACCTGCAAGTACAGTGTAATCAAAGTCAGAATGCAGTCAGACTATAAATATATGACTTTATACAAATATAATATTTCAAAAAAAAAATGCTGGTTTGTACCAAAGAAAAAAACATAAGACAACCACTTACAAATTAATTGATAAGGTACTTTTATAACCATGGAGAGATAACGAGCAAAGTCAGTATGTATGAACTTTTAAACATAAATAACATTTTACATGATCAAATATGCTAGTGAACCACAGAGGTGAGTTATTTGAGAGAACAGCAAATATAAGCATGCAACCAACCAGATAAGACAGAAAAAATACTGTGCAAAAACATAATATACACTAGACTTTGAACTAAGTATCAATTCCAAAAAACAAATTGGTATAAATATGACTATTAAATAAATAAAAGAAATATAAATATGAACTAAGCCTAGTTCTGTGAATGAACCTTCTGTGCAGCTTCTGTAACTCTGACTTGTGGAGTATCCACCACGTTTTCAACTTCTACTTCAGAAATAGGAGTCAATTGTCCTTCATAGTACCTGCAGACAGAAAATTGTAAAGTCTCCCCGTTAAAGATGCTTGCATGTTTAAGTGCGTCACAACATGATCAAAAGAAAAAGAATGTTCATTAAAGTCTTATCAAGTCACTTTCTCTTATGTAATGGAGTGCTTATTAGGTTTCAATATTTTCCCCATTAACCTTGAAAGTTTGCAGTGCTCTTTATAAATGCCGTCCTGTTTCTGTTTTATTGCACAATGTTCTGAGAGCATTGAACCATGGCCAAAGCTTTGAAATTCAAGAGAAGATAATTATTCCCAACTGATATTAGTGAAAGCCATGCACAATTTTATTAGTTTGTGGAGAACTTTTCATGGCCAAAGCTTTGAAATTTGAGAGAAGGTAATTATTCCCAATTGATATTAGTGAAAGCCATGCACAATATTAGTTTGTGGAGATCTTTTCATGTTTACGTAGTAAAATATTTCTCATTTGCACCACATTATCTGAAAAGAAAAGAAAACTCAGCTTTTGAGCCTACAAGCCAAATTTTAATGGATTCAGGCTCAAGCTCATTTGCCAAACACTACACTCTAAACTCTAGTCTGTCTCATTTAACAAATGAACAAGCAAAGCCAAGCCTGGATGGCTTGTGAATGGCTTGGCTCATTCATAGTCCTATGAAAGTGATGCAGATGGAAGTCCTAGAGATCTTCAAAGCTAGTGTGCGCTCCATCATCAGGTCCTTTATAAGTTCTACATGCCAAGTCCTTTATAAGTTCTACATGCCAAGGGAGTACTTTTGGTGGGGTTTAATTATGTTTATTAGATTTTCATGTTAATATTTTTTTTAAACAAATTATACTTACGGGTATTTTTATAATTTTCAGATTTGGGTCTTTTCATTTCATAGTTAGTAGGTGTTTGGTTTGGACACGAGTCTTAGTGGATTTATTCTTTTTGGTTTAGGTTTTATTTAGTTATTAGGATTTTTTTATTTTTGTTGGACTAGAAAGTATTTTCCTTTTCCTATTACGATTTTAGATATATTTCTATTTAAGCATGTCTCGTACAAACAATTCATTAGACAAGAGTTGATAAATAAAATTACTTCGCAAGTTATTGCAATCTTTAATGGACAGACTCCATTAAACTTTCTTATAGGTCAGACTCGTAGGAACCTTTAGTGAGACTTATCTCATTCTTGTTGCTTCTTGTTTAATTTTCATATTATTACTATTTGCCTAGGACAAAAATCCAAAATAATAAAAAATAAAAATCAATAATCAATTGCAATCCCTGATGCTAGAAAGCAACCAAAACATAACCAATGGGAAAAAAAATTTCCCTCATTCGTATTCTGATATATACAAGTTTCTCCAACATCCTATCCATTTCAATCCATGCCCTATCTAATAGAATGATAAGGAAAGAAGTCAAAGATGCAGTACCTTGTTAAGAGTTCCACTGCAGTGGAACCATATCCAAGCTGCAATGAACCCAAAAGTAAATGAATAGATAATTTACAACAATAGACAAAAATCTGGCTCAACAAACTTGATTTGGAATGCATAGAACAAAGAATTACCCTCATGGCACTTGGATGGGTGGCAATGCGTACAATGCGAGCACCAGAAAGGCTAGGGAAAACTGTGTCTCGAAACTGCTCACAGAATTTCCATGGTATTTGGTCCCCAAAGGGTTGATGACCATCGCTTAAAGTTTTCATTGCAGATTTCCGAGAAATCTGTCCTTCAAGACAGATCTGTAGATAAAAATGACAATGTATAATTATAAGCATTATCCAAATATATGCTCTTGCTACGAGAATAAAGATTTAGTTGAAGGTTTTCTAAAAGGAGTCCAATAAAAAATATTAAGCAAACAAAACTTAGCATGAAAAGTTCCTAACAAATTGAGAAAAGTGAAGCCTTACATCACATGGTTAAAGGGTCATTATACACAACTACCAACATATTGAAAAATACAGATAGGTGTTAGCACCAGTGTAGGAACTACAGGCATAAGACAATTCCATCAGTATAGGATGTTAAATCCCTTTATTTTCTTATACTTTTATAAGTTACAGACAATTTTATTCAAAGCATTTAACTTGATTATTATGCTGAAAGAATGTCCTATTTCTTAACAAAGCCTGAACCTCTACAAACAGTTAATATGATCGTTGTATAAAAAAAGCATTTAAAGGAGAAATTGACTTACTCCATGAAATCATCGCATTTAAAACAGATTAAAGAAAACAGTGCATATGATCAGTGAATACAAAATGCATCTAAGGGAGCAATCGACTTAATCCATGAAATCATCGCATTTAAAACAGATTTAAGAAAATAAATCAGAGTATGCCGAAAGGAATTTAAATTTAAAGACATCATAACTTGTAAGAACAAAGCAAGTGAGCAATTGCTGGGAAAGCTAAATTCCCTCCATCCCAAAATGAGTGTCTTGATCACTTTTTGCACAATGTTTAAGGAGAAGCATTTATTGCAACAAAATATCTCTTCTTTTCTTAAATTGTCCTCTTCAAAATAATGAGAAAAAGTTTTAAAAAGTAATGTATGGGCAATGTATGAAAAAGAAAACTTAAATGCTTTGATTTTTAGATTGTCGATATACAATTTGGGACATGAGAAAAAAGGGAATCAAGACACTCAATTTGGGACTGAGGGAGTATCCATTATAGCATACCACAACAAAACATTTAGGAAATCTTTATATGTGCATTTCGAATAACAAAGATACTAACCTGGATGACACACAAAATATCAGGAAGTTGATTTTTCGACTCATCAACAGGGCCTGCATATACAATGTTAGTGGAATTTATCTCATGCTAAAAGAGGGAAACAAAATCAGTTGAAGAAAATTATTCATACCAAGTAAGACAAATAGATGATGTGCAGGAGCATCAGCCATTAGTTGCAAATCATTAGGAGAATTTTTGTAGTGAGAAGCAACATAAAGGGCCATCATTCGCTGCGATTATTAAGAGATTTGTGTTAAATAACATTGACAGCATTTTTCTTAATTCAGTTTATGAGAGAAACAAGGAGAAATAATATAAAAGAACTGAAAGAAGTAGTTCTTTGATAGTTTGGTATTGAAGGAGCCCACAGAGAATTATCACTTAAAACAAGATAAAGTTATTAAACATCCCTCCACTTCACCTCTCCTCTCTCCACTTCCCTCAATCCAAACAAATTCAGACTACATAGTAATTACCTGCAAAAATAACTCACTGTCTTTGTGATAGGAAAAAAGTGTATCCCGATTAACATAATAGAGATCACATTCACTGGGTGAAGGTAACCTATTTGCCAAAAAGATAGGGCATTAGTATAAAAAATGAAAATGGTTTCACATGAGAGGGTATCGATGAAATTGGAAGCAATTTCAACTCCTGCATATTCTCAACATTTAAATCTGACCTGCTGATATTTGGTATGGAATTTGTAACATCCAGGCAGAGTAAAGCATGAAGCCATGATTCTATAGGATCACCAGAAGCATATCTGATAGCTTCGCTTAGTTCAATCCTTTTAAAAAGACGACCTACATCCAAAAGCAATCGAAAACTCATCAAAGTTCCCAAACAAATGAACCTAATAACTACATTATTCGCCTGCAAGATCCAAAGATTGCAAGATTGTAAACCAAGAAAGTTTCTTAGAGTGTAATCCCCTCAGCCATACAAGAAGGGAATCTGGTACAATTCCAGTGGCTTTTCAGTGCAGAAATGTTTGTTACAGCTCACAGGTCTTGTGGTGGACTGACCTCATAATTGTTGAACACTATAATGCGGTCATCATATTCATGTCCACATACTACACCCCTATTATCAATTTCACTTAACATTGTGAAATTGAGCTTGTAAGATTATTATTAATTTTTTTAAAATAAAAAAGATCCTGACTAAGAAATGGCAGTCAGAATGCCAAAATGTATTATATATATATAGTATGCGAGTTGGAAGTTTATGCAGTTACAGATGAATTTAAGCCAGCACCTACTAATAATGCACACAGATATGGAAGTATGCATGTCTCACGCCAACACCCTCGCTGTGGATTATTTTTTCTCCCAAGAGGGGTGAGGGGTTTGGTAGTTGGAGTGGAGGAGAATGTCTAAATCAATTGGTTCACCAAAACTAGTCTTGACAAATTAGTTATAATTTTAGTACAACCAAACACTAAAACGGACCAGTGTAATGGCAAATATCGAACTAATCAGATAACAACAGTCAACAGAACCCATAAAACCTGCTATCTCTATGCTAAGATGGCACCATTAACAAAAGGTTCGCATGCATAAAATTGACTTGTAGAACTAACAAAGCCAAGATTTACCAGAAAGAGAGCCCTCCACACTCTTAGCAGACGGCTGGCTTTGCTCTTCCAACTGCTGCAGAAGTTTTAATGATAAAGACCGGCCAGTACCTTCGTAGCTTTTGAGTGGGAGGTAAAACAAATAAGGTATATCAGATACGAAATAAACTAAAATTCAACTCCCGATATGGAAGATCACATTAAGTATGTTTATAGGACAAATGGCAACAATCAACATCATTGGAAAAATAAAGGGAGGTTCTTTAGGTAAAGAGAATGATTCTTGCATATAAATGACAATGAGAATTCCACAAACAATTCGTACCCATTCACAGTAGATGAAAGGAAGACCAGATAAGGACCAAGTAAGGACTTTACAACCGGCAATGGAATAGCTGCAGCTTCATCAATAACCAATAGTTCAACTTGCGAGAGCTTCTGATGTTCATGTGGTAGTATATACTGCAAGGACACATAAGAAAACCAGATCAGATGCATAAGCAAATAAATAAGCACATAAAGTGGAATTATTCTCACACAGCATCATCAAATTCATGCAGCAAATAAGGACATCATTTTTAATGGAAATTCATCCATATCTCCTTACCTGAATTGTTTGTCTGTGCTGCTTATAGATATTGATGCGTACAGTTGCTTTCTTGAATTCAGGATTCACACTTTTTACCACGTCATAATCAATGTGTTCCTGCAAACAAAGGAAGAGGAATAGCCACCTTAGAAGATAAAAGGAATTAAATGAAACTAAATGGAAAAAATGGCAATCCTTTGGAGGCAATCAAAATAGATAAATATATATAAGGAAGAGGAATAGCCACCTTAGAAGAGATGCATAAATATACATCAAAATCTGATCTAGAGTTCAAAGATAAAACAATTCATACACAATCAACAGGGACCTCAGAAGTTTCCAAACACTCATTTCCAGATATTCACAGCAGAAGAGAGAGGTATAAGACTAAACGCCATGCATTCAACTATTTGTGGGCTTAATAATGGCTCACAACAATGGACCAGCAACTTCACCCATGACCACAGCTTATATTGTGAACATAAAGGCTGAGTAAGCAGCTCTAAGGACCCAATGAGTTGCAAAATAGAATTTCTTCAATAACAAATTTTGACAGAAAAAAGAAAGTTGAATGCATTGCTTCAGTTTTATTCGGTAAGAATTCAGAAAAATAGCTCAAAAATAGTTGTCTCTCAACACAAATTGGAAGAATTGGGAATAAGTTATGACTAAAATAATGTTATCAAGAAAATACATCAGTCCACCCAAAGGAAGAGGGGATAACTGTACCTTATATTCAAGAGCATCAAAACCCTTGCACACAAATTCAAACAAGGTTTTCAAGTTCTCAGGGCTGGGTGCAGTAATAAAGATATTTGAATACCTAGTAAGATAAATTTTTCATAAAGAGAAAAGGTCAATAAGGAAAGAAGAAGGAAAAAGACATAGAACATATAAAAACAACAACTTCATATAATTCAAGCACATTACCCTGCAGCAATAGCTCCAGCAACCGCTAAACCAAGTGCAGCCGATTTCCCACGGCCACGAGCAGCTAGCACTGCAATTGTACTACGTAGTGTCTTATCCAATATTGCATCAAGAAATGTAATGACAGCTTTTCCCTATTCAAACATGAAAATATTATGTAAGCCACTCAACACATTTCAAAGTATTAGCGATATTAACTGAGCACATGCTACAGTATTAAAAGCTAGATAATGGTCAAGCATTATTAATGGAGCGCATGCCACAGTATTAAAGACTAGATAATGGTCAAGCATTCTCTACCTGATCCAAAGTACAACACCTTTTAATCAAAGGACCAACAGGAAAATCATCATTTAGCTGTTCTTTCAAACTTTTCAAGTCCCGTTCTGCTTCTGAAAGCCCTTCAGAGTCCTTTAATCATCAATGAGGAAACAAAAGAAAGAGTTATATAACGCTCGTATAGTTTAAACATCAACTACTGGGATTATTAAAACATAGGGAAAGAATCCCCTGCTTAAAGATACAGTGAACAAAGAACGCCATTGAACATTTTCACCACAGTATGACAATACAACAAAAAATTTGCACTTTTAGATATGATATAAATTACATTTCTACATAAAAAAAGCTTAAACAGGCCAATGACAATGTTATAGAAGACAGAAATTTACCTCATTAACTGCTACAGGGGTAATTGACTTTATATGAGATGAAATTGGTAAAATATTCAACTCATCATCCATAACCACACACGCTTTGCATGATGCGAGTGATAATAAGAAACGCTCATTAAAGCGCCCAGTAGCCTCAGAATGGGATTCCGTACGAAACCTCTCATGAACATCCTGAAATCATCAAACCTTCTATAAGACCTTATTGTAATGGTTTCCGCAAGAAAGAGTATGAAGAATCAGCTGGCTTGTAAGTGTTAGCACTCAACAGATAAAAATGTGATTGTCATGGTCATAAAGCATAACATTACATCATTGAAAAATCTAGCATATATTAAAGGCCACAAAGCTGATTTAGCAAATGGAGGATATTCGTACCATAACCATGGTGCACAGACTGGTCAGTGAGGAGAGAGAACGTAGCAGCAATACGATAACTCCACCACCTTCGACTGTTTCTATCGTTCTGGCTAGGAGATTTGGCGTCAAAGCCTCAAAATCCTAAATTTAGGGCAGATAGTATACTTAGAAGAAACATAAAGCAACAAAAAAATCACAGCATTAACAAGAAACTACGAAAGGAGATGATGAGCTACTATTCACAAAATACAACGAAAAGTCGGAAAGCTACCTGTAATATGCACATTCCAAAAGTATTCCCGAGAATTTTTTCGGAATCTTTGTACAAGCAATATGTTAAACCTCCAGTTTCAACAAAAAGTTGGAAAGGATCCACTTTCTCTGGATCCAACAGTCCCCTCTGCATTAGCTTTTTTATCTGCTTTGCACGTTTCTTCTTGTGACTGCATATACGTAATTACATGATTGAGCAAAAAAGCGTGTCGAAGAAATTCGCTCAATATAAGGAATACAGTAATACATCATATATTAAACATTAGACTAATTNGCTCAATATAAGGAATACAGTAATACATCATATATTAAACATTAGACTAATTTTTAAAAAGAACAAATATTTTAATGTATTTAATGGAACATTAGACTAATACATCAATTATGATTTTTTTCCTCAAAATCTTTACATAACAATATGATTGTTACTACTAGTAGCTTATATAGAATTGTAGGCGATGAACGTAAACAGGAATTTATTATATCATGAAATCTATAGCTAAGACATAATAAAAAAAAACAATAAGCTTAAATAAAATAAAATGGAACCTGCTGAGTTCAAGTTTGTCCTTGTAGCACCACAAAACAGTTGGCCTAGATTTTGTCACAGTCTTGCTTAACATGTAGTGAAGATTCACAATCTGCAATCACAATCGAGTTACGTTACATTCTGTTTGGCAGCTGAGAAAATGCAAGAAAATGAACCAAAAAATTTACAATTTCAAACCCTAAAATTTTTGCATTGAGAACAAATAACTGAAAACA
>VEXP01000067.1:0-11582 GCA_008921755.1 Aristotelia chilensis
ATATATATATATATAGTGTGTGTATGTGTGTGTGTTCTTTCAGTAATTTTTTCTTCCCCTTTTTATATAAAATCTCCTATTTAGTGTCCATGTCAAATAAGACACATTTGAATAGGTGGAAGAAGTTACTTATGAGTGCCTAAATGTTGTTATTAATCTCACTTGTGGCATATGAGAGTTTAGTTTATTCCCCATTCTTTTTATATTTATGTTGCACTTGTGTCGTTGTTCATCACATGTGATGGACAATCGGTGTTTGTAGCAAGGCTAGGTGAACTTTGGTTTAATATATGAGGAGAAGATGATTTCAGAGTGTACTGATAGTTGTATTGTAGAGGTGAATAAAATTTTGGATAAGGCAAGTTCTGGGTGACAGGAGTTTTGCTAAAAGAGCTCTTTTTTCGAGAGAGATGGGCCAGCAAATTGTGGAATAAGGATGGTTCTCCCACACTTCTGTTTCCCTTTCAGAGCTTTATTAGGCTGATAGGTTTGACAGGCATAGCTTTAAAGGTAGATGTGGCTGAGCTGTTTGCTATTGGATGGGGGTTTAATGAGGTAATTAAGAATGGTCTGGAGCCAATCCTTGTGGGAAGTAATTGCTCTAATGTGGATCATTGGGTGGATAATAATGTATATCTTGTTATTTGAAAACATTTTAGCTCAGCTTTTGAAATCATCACATGATTTTTCTTAGAACTGGCACTTGGTCAATGCTGGGGTGGATAGCTTCTGTAACAAAGCGTACAACTGATGGGTAGAATAATTTAGTGAGTGCCAAAGTAGCGAGCGTGTTTTGTTTTTTTGTTTCACCTCCATGTTTATATTGAGTTTGCTTACTTTCTTACTTACTTGTAAAGGAATTTTTTCTTTGATTCTTTCATATTAAAAAATAATAGACAATAAATATATTGATGAAATCTACATCATTTTATCTATGTCTAATCCTAAGTCATGTTACTTATGACATGTTCGTGTTATGTGATTTTAATACAGTGATGTTGATACCATTGGTAAACCGTTGGAAATGGATTCGTCAGAGTGTGTTGGTTTGCATGTAAGGCCTGGGTTTTTGTATCACTTCATAATCATTATTTCCACTTGGCTGTAGAGTTTCAGGACTTCTAGAGAGAAGTGACATTTTGTTTTTCTTTTCCATAGGTGTTGAATTCCAACAGGCATTCTAAACTCAGCTCTATAGGTAACTGGCTTCAGTGCAGAGAGATGATAGATGGCGTAGGGGAAGGTGTCAACGGAACTATCTGTGGAAAGTGGCGCAGGTAAACCAAATACGCATCTGCTCTCTGGAATGAACGTGTTATTCTGTTTTTTATTTTATATTGTTTAATGATAATGTAATTGGAATATTAATATGTATGCTTTAGTTGATGGGTTTTTCTGAAAACCTTTTAATTCTTTTTAAAAAAATTGATCAAAATTAGTTATATGAGAACTTAACATTAACATTTGTTAAGTCCTTGTGTTTCCCATTTGCCTGTGAAATTGAAAGTTCTCTATATTGTTACACACTATGAGTAGAGATGGTTGACATACTAACATGATTAACATTACTTGATTAGTTGAATTTAATCAAAGTATTTGTACTTCCACGTAATTTAATCCAACTCCTTTTTTGCAAACCTAAGAATCGTAGGACCTTATATGTGTGTAACCTGTAGTAGGAAAAAATGAATATCTGTTGGTTTAGTTCTCGTTTCTCTAGATTTTAATATTATGGATAAATAATAAAGTTGTTGTTTTAGAACCTGGGAAGCCCTTTCTTGTTTTTAATTTTTATTATGGCAATCTATGTTAATGGACACTTAATGTGTGAAGTACCTGCATTCTCAGACATGAGGTGGGTGGGCATGGACATGCGTTTATGTTCATGATGTTTAACATATAATATTGTAATATTGATTTGGTCAAATTGTATAGTTATTCCTAAATGAGGTGTATAGTAATTCCTATAGTTATGGACTCTATCACAATGTTCATTATGGAAAATTGTAGTAGTTATTTCTACATTTTAGTTGGTTCAAAGAGAGTAGAAGTTACATGTGTCTTTTTGAAATTTAAATTTGAAAAGGAAACTAATTATAGTTTTACATTCTTATCCTCCAAAAATAGATAAATAAAAATTGTCTTAATTTTAGAATGTGGATATTGGTGGAAACCGAAAATGTGAAATGGCCTAAAAAAAGAGGTCATACGAAAAGTTTGTGTTTTTTAATGATTCATGACACTGTTGATAATTTATATGTAAGAATGAATGACTTGTGATGTTTAACATCTAGAAGCTTTTGATATGGCAGGGCTCCACTTTTTGAAGTCCAAACCGATGATTGGGAGTGCTTCTGCTCTGTCCTTTGGGATCCATTTCATGCTGATTGTGCTGTACCTCAGGTTAAATCATCTTTACAGTCTACTTTTTGGAATTCTTGTTGCTTTAGGTTTGACTTCTACTTTAATTGCTTCTTACTCTACAACACTTTGTTGCAAGACATACAATGCTTAATATCTTTATTGATACTGCATAATTTTATCGTTGGAAACTGGCTTTTACAAATTAGGCCAGTTGGATCCGTTCTTACAAATGATTGTTGGTTTTGGCCTAGTGGTTTAGCCAGCCTTTCTAGAACTACGTGTTGAGATAGGATTGAGGCAGTTCAGGATGGAACTTCCAAACCTCTTAATGGAGTGCTGTGCAGCCACTCTCTTGCATTTCTATTCTAAATCTTTGCTCAAGGGACAGACAATTTCAGTAGAAGTACGGTATTATCACACAGTGAAGGTTTACTATAGTCTGGTGGGAAAGAGTCTTAAATGTAATAACAAGCTGCA
This sequence comes from Aristotelia chilensis, assembly GCA_008921755.1. Classification (NCBI taxonomy): domain Eukaryota; kingdom Viridiplantae; phylum Streptophyta; class Magnoliopsida; order Oxalidales; family Elaeocarpaceae; genus Aristotelia; species Aristotelia chilensis. Next base: position 2,842 of record VEXP01000067.1, read on the forward strand.
AAAGTTACTCCTTGTTATCTTTTTCCTATGAAACAAAATGATGAAAAGGAAAAATGTCAAACATACTTTATGTTTTAGTTAACGCATTCGTAATTGCAATGTCAAATTATTGTTGAAAAATATTATTTTCATTGTTTGACATTATTAGCAAATATTCTTGCCTCAGGAGCTGGAAACTGATCAAGTTTTAAAGCAACTAAAGTACATTGAGATGGTATGTAGCTAGCACTCTCATTTCGTGGTCTTTACTCTTTACTAATTATAAATTGCTGAAGTTTGGTTTTCTGTTCATGTGTATGGAGAATGCATGTAGCGGTTTATTTTTTGGTAGGCAAATTGGATTGCTTAAATATGACTGCTTAGATTGTTCCTTGCATCTCCTTTAATTTATACTTCTAACTACTTCGTTACAAGTTAATGCTCGATTTACCATGAACATTAGCCAAGTACTGACCCCGGATCTATGATTATTATTTAAAATATATAGTAAAGCAACTACTAATTTTTGGATAAGTGATAAAATTGTATTTGTACTAAAATATAGAAAGCTACATGCTAGCTATAACTTTGCAGAACCAAGAGGAAGCATTATGAAGCATGAACCTTGGATTATATGTGACTTTGTGAGCATTTCATTGCCCCACACCGCAGCACTGAAAGAAAAAAAAAATTCTTTGAACCGTCATCTTTTACTAAAAACAAAAGGTTTATGGTACTTCATAAAACTTCATAAACTTTAATGGAAAATAATGAAAAAGTAATAAGAGAATCAACTACTTAAAGAAATGAGAAAAACTGCCCACTCAGAAGGGAAAAAAGAAGTTTGGTGCAATGCTTCCCTCAAGAATTTCTTCTTTTTTGGAATTCTTAGATGTCATGAATTTCAGGCTACAGTTGTTCTTCTTTTCTTCTTTCTTTTTTGTTTACCTGTTGTATACAGCTAGTGTACATGGGTTGTGTCCCCTTGGCCCTCTCTTTATTAGATCTTTTACCTATAAAAAAAATTATCATAAAAAAGAAAGAGATAAAATTCTCAAAGCTTTTAATAGCACAATCCAACTTTTGATTAAATAAGAAATACGTAGTTGTTTTATTGTTCTATTTGTTTTTTATTCTGCTTTGGGAGATGGGATCAAGAATCAAACAACTCTGCGATGCAAACTGCAATAATCACAACTGTAGATGTGATTGATATGACCATGGAGAGACATGGATAGAATTGGAAAGAGTGAGAACCAGGAGAAGACCTTAAATCTGATTATTGAATCGAATATATGGTTTTCATCGATGGATGGGTGAAAAATCGATGAAAATATTGTGGTTTGGGGTTCAAGTGTTGGTGTTGGGTCAAAGTTTATTAATTTCTGCAAGTTTTTCCTTTTATGTGTATGGGTGGCTCGTTGTGTCTGTATATTGTTAACATTGTGCATATGTTGTGTAGCTGAGACCCCGGCTGGCTGCTAAACGGCGTAAATTGGATCGCACCAAGAGTGGTGGCTCACAAGACCCTGTAGACGATGTGAAAATTAGACAGACTTGATAGTTGGTGAGACCTGCTCAATAATAGATCCAGACTTGATAGTGTGGTGAGAACTGCTCGATAATTCATGTATCTTTGTACATTCAGAGTCATACAATAAAAAGTTCCAAATTTTGGAGTTGGGTAGAGGGAAAAATCATTGAGTATGATATATATATATGAGCTGCTGGCTTTTATGCCTCTTTGGCCCTCCTGCTTCATCTAATTTTCCATATTATCATTGATTTGGGTTTGATTTCCTCCCTTCCAACCCTCATAGATGGTAACTCTAAATTTCTGGTCAACAATTACTGAAGTGAAATATAATACTAAATATAACCATCAACATCACCATTTTGAGTTTGCAATTATACAATCATGGCCTAAATGTTCTCTTGAGCATTTCAAACATATATAAGGAAGATGGCTCCTCTTGTTTTCCCAAGTGTTACCCTTTCACAAAGTTAAGAGTGTTTATTATGTTAGAAGTCAAGATGGGGACACAATTACAAGAACTGGAAGAAAGTCATGGATGAAGTTAAGAAAACAATTTTATACCCGGAAAAAGAGGTAGGCAAATGAGTTGGACATGAACTTCATTAAGCTATTTTTGCAGTCTTTGGTTATATGCTACCAACGCTGTACTCCTGCCTTAATTTTCCTGTCCTATTTGTTTCCTATTGAATTTCAAATCATTCACAGAATACAGTTTCCTCTTATTTTCCCTAACAGATTAACCAAATCTATCTTGCTCTCTTTACTATTATAGTTGCAGCCAGAATATAAATTGATAATGTTTTTACAGCATTTGGATTCTACAGTGATATTTGAAATGCTTGTGGTATGCCTTCTCTGTTTGAAATTTAGAAGCTGTCCACAGTTCAGAAGAAGAAACAGGGTCATCAGGAATGCTTGTTAAGCAATACGGTTTGGGAAGTTCTTCAGAAATCATGTTGGAAAGAAAATAATCGCTCACAATCTGGTGAACCACGAATCAGTAATACATTTGCCTCACTTTAGATGGATCAATATACCAGATCCATTCAAGCATCATTATGGGCAGTAAATATTTAAAGAAATTTTGGTTTCGACCAGAACTCAGAATACAGATTCGAGTCCAATAGTAACTTCAAGAATCATATCTGCAAAGGCCTCTCAATTCCACCAAGAAACATCCACGGAAAACAATTTATCCAAAAAAAAAAAACTAAAGATAGAATACAAACCTAAGGTCAAAAGAAAAGCTACTCTTCCATTATGTGGTGTGGTTCAGTCAAAGACATTTGACAGAAATTAGTAACAAACATTAGATAGAACCAACTATAAAAGTATAGACAACCTTGTGCAAAAAAATAGGTTGCATGAGATCAGGCTTTTTCCCTTAGCACTGCCAAGGGAACATAAATCACAGACTCTTCATGTAAACGGGTCTTCTCTGACTTCCTGGATTTAGCAATTTGAAGTCTCGATAACATCTGCTTCATATTTTCTAGCCTAACCTTGGCCCTACAAAGTCTCTCCATCTCGGCCTCAGCCGCTTGTAATTTGCCTCCATCAGTTAAGTTGACCCTTTTCTTCCCGCTCTTTAACTTTGCTTTTAAGAGCTTCTTCAAGCTCACATCATCGCTAAACTCAGTACTAACCTGAAAGTAACAAATCATGAGGGTTGGAAGGGAGGATATGGTTATACACAAGAATTTTACTACAGTGTCAGTGTTTAGATGAGAAGTAGCAAGGGTTACGGGCACACTACGTTAACAACAATGCAGATATGGTTGTCAATGTATATCCTAACATTCAATCATCATCCAACCCAATATAAAACTGAAATATTATTGGGACTCAGTGAACCAATTACCAGCCCAATTTAAAAATAAAAAAAAAACACAAGATAAATCTTCTTTACAACCAAACTCAAGCCATTCTGCATATTGCATGGCAGTGAACTTAGCCATTACCATTAGGACGATATTTCACTTCTTCACAAAATAATATGAAGTTCCAAAACACATATAGGTAACCTTCAGTGTGTGTATAATTTGTGTAACATAATTTCTTTTCAAACTCTGGAAACAGAACCTTGTCAACTTTTTCAGAAAAGGATATGCCAAATGTTTTCTGCACAATTAATTCGAAAATTGTTTTCTATGAAAATACATTTCATGTGCTTGCTCATTCTCCCAAGTGAACTCTGTAATGGCCATACTACAGTTTTTCTAATTCTTAAATCACAATCACAAATCAAGCAAGAAAGAGAGAGGGAGGGAAGGGGGATTTTGAAAGAGAAGACACCTTGTTGCTGTCTGCAGGTGAAGCTACATTGTGATTTTTCTTCAAGGTGCTATTTAACAGATTTGTGTTCTTTCTCAAATGGATCGTTTTTAAATTCTTTGACGTACGTATCACAGTTTCTGTTTTGGTGTCCTTCAATGCCACAGCATCGACAGTTTTCTTCTTCACAGCTTCTAATCCAGATTCCTTGGAGATTCTAGGAGTAGAACAGGGAAGTTGATTTGCACTTCCTCCCTGTTGTGCAAGAGTATTCATCAAACTTAAAAGTTAACTTAAAGCTAGAAAAAATCCTTGATATCTGAGATCGAAGTTTCAACTCTCAAAGGGTTCATATAAACCTTAAAAAAAGTGGGTACAACAAAAAAAATTTCTGTCCACAAACCGCATATATATATACTCAAAATCAACACGTAATATCCTCCTCTCATCAACTCCAACAAAATACCATTTGTATTGTAACAAGCAAGGCTAATTAAACATTAAAAAAAAGTCCCATCTTCGTTAACAACTTGAGAATTCAAAAGTCCAAGTATTAAAGGAGATCAGTAACTAAAAAGAGCAATGAGAAAGCAGTAAAAAATTTAACATAGACATTTAAAGCAGTACATGGTGTCATTACCTTTCTGGTTTTCAGTGCTGTGTAACGGGAATTCTTGAACCATTTGCTAACCTGAAAAATTGCAAGTAAAGCATAAAATATGGGGTAGAGGAACTAACAAAGTAACAAGCTAAGTAATTTCTGTGGAGGATGATACGTTGTTCTCCACTTGCCAAGACTAGGATTTACCATGCATTGTCTCTCATTTGCTACTTTGACCTTCCTACCAAGTATCACATGTCATCTTAATTAAATTTATTCATTCATTCGGTACTCACCCAATGATGCTAGCCCACATAGATCAGACAGCAGTAAAGATCCATCAAACATAATATCTACGAAGAAAATGCTTTGATAGGTTGATAAATGAATCACTATTATGCTACTCCTAATATGCTATAAATGCAAAATACTAAAAGTAAAAGACAGTATAAAGTTGCTTCTTTTCCAGGAGAATATAGTCAGCTTTCCACTTAAAAGGTTCATAACACTTGTTTTCAGCAGTATTTCCACGTCAGTCTGATAGCTTAAAGTTATTACCTTCTCAGGTTCAAGACCCAGTTCTTTTGAAAGATTCTCCTTGACAGTTCTAGAGGGAAGTTCATTCTCGGCAAACACTTGGCGAAGCTTCTGATACAGCAAATAAGACTTAAGATAAAATAAAAATAAAAAGAACAAGAATTCTCCTATTAGACACTTCACGTGAAGTATTAAAATTTATACTACCTCAACAGCATTGGGGGGTATTCTGAAAAATGGCCTTCTAATTTTCTGATCAGGAGGAACATTCTTTTTAACTTCTTTATTTTCAACATTTGGGCATTGTTTCTCACTTTCATACAGAGTCATAAGGGTGCTGACAGCATCCGACTCCTTTTTTCTCCGCTTTCTTTTAGCGGGACCCCAGTCTTCATCTTCACTAACTTGCTCATACGCAAGAGCATCCTTTCCAAACATTTCCTACAAGGACGGAAAAATTACAAGATATTCCACAAAGATATTAAACTATCCCTCAAAAATATATGCTGCAACAACAAAACACAGAACGGCGTGTCATTATTTGCCATTAGACAGTTTTAAGAGTTAAATATGACAATGCTGGATCTGCTGTTACTTACACAGCGATGTGTAAGGCAAATCATTTGCCAAATATTATTTTAACAGGCATCTTAGATATGCCAATGTTGCATGTAGCCATATATGCAACTTCAAGGCAAAATTACTTCAAATTTAAACTTTCAAATCAGAAACAAATCAGGTGCCACCCGTATCTTTCTTTCCATTTTCACACGTTCTTGATCTCTTCCCTCTCGTTTTTCCCTTTATGTTGGAAGTTCACTTACAGAAATACCACTTCTAACTTCCTAGCAAACATAGTTAACCACCACTTATCTATGTTACTAATAAAGAGAAGATCTTGAAGTTTTTGGCCAGTAATTTTGGCACTTTTATTCCCAAAATAAACCCTAAAACTAAGAGGAAGACAAGAAAAAAAACTATAAATTGTCACAAGTACCTCCTACATCTTCTACATATAAATTAAATTTTCACAAAAGTAAAAACAAATCCACCCAAAGCATTGGTTTTTATTAAACCAGTCAATGAACTATTTTTATTCTTTATAAAAATTTGAGATACTCACATCATATAACTTCTTATAATCAACTGCTCTTCGCTGCCTCCGGCCACATATAATTTCCCCATCACTGGTTTCATCAGAGTCTGCACTACTGTCAACTGAGCGGTTTTTATAGTCTCTGCCATCCCATTCCCACCTTCCGGATCCCGAATATCCTTGACCATCTGAAGACCAACTCAAGCTGGTCGAACTGCTTGCGTCATCTGATGCATCATCATGTGTGCCTGCTCCACTGATGCTGCAACTATTTTCTTTTCTCTCTGGATTGTAATCATCATCCTCAGAATCATCTGAAGGCCACTCTTCCTCCGGATTCAATAAAGCACTCCCACCATCAGGGAAAGCAGCTTCTTCTTTGAAAATATCCTATTACAAAATTTCATTGATAGGGCAGCAAAACCAATTTTAAATTGAAAAAATAAATATATAAGATTTCAACAGTACCTGCCAATTGCTGTCCACCGAGAAGCGGGTCCCAATATGTGCATTCATAGCTTCTATTATTTCCATCTTACAGTCACAAAATTTGCAAAACCAGCCTTGCTCTTCTGGAGGTACTGTGAATTATTAATTGAACTTAAGAGTCTTTTGAAGAAGCCATCTAATTTATTATTCAGCACGAAAAACTCACAACAAAATAAGTGAATACAACTTACTATTATCAGTGTCCAATGGAGGATCAAGGCATTTTTGGTGGAAAGCACGATTGCATGTCCCATCGCAAAGAACAATGTCATTGTCTGGGAAAGCTTCACGCAACTTACACTTTGCACAAAATATCTAGAAGTAAGAAAATAATAGAAAATATGCAAGTTAAAATATTAGATATGATCAAGCAAATCAGAGTTTCCTAGCTATGTACGACTTGTCTATTTTACTGATGGCTTAAACTTAGGGGCAGTTTGAAAATACAGAATTTAAGCAAGTAATCAGGAAACTTCCACATTGCTGTCCAACAAAAATACCTAAATATACTTTTACTGAATAAATAATGTCGAGCCAAATACTTTCACCGTGTGCCTTGGAACCAATTTTGTGGCCCAATTTTTTATTCTCAAAGCATGATTACAAAATGAACATGCTCATTCAAAACAGCTACCACAGGTTTTGGGAATGCCAAAAAGCCCCTTTGGTCACCTACATCTAATTGAAGGGAATTCATCGATATAAGTTGAACTCTTGTTTAAGGTAAGTATATCCCAATATTTTACCAGAATGGGTAATGAATTTACATGCTCATGGTAAACAGATCCATCTGAAGCAATAACAGAGTCTTCAATGCTTCCTACGGAACCAAGAGAATCCAACTGGCGAATTGCATCACGTATTCCAAGTTTACACTTCAGGATCTCCTTCTTGGCTCTTTGTAGTTCCTTTTCTGGCTTAATTTTTTCTCGACTGTGAAAAAAAATCAGAAGCGAAAAAAAAAAGATCAAGCTAAGCATCTAATCATTGAAGAACTTTTACCAGGGAAAGAGCTACAATCCAAAATATGTAAATATGTAAGAGAAACTTTGCTTACCTCTGGCCTTTCCAACCTTCGCCCGAGTAAGCATCAATAAGATTCTGCTCCAGCTTCATTTTAATCAACAGGTACCTTGTTCTCCTCTGCAATCGTGAAGCTTCATCAAGCTCCACCTTAACCTTTTGTCTCTTCTTCTTCTTCTTCTTCTTCTTCCTCGTCCTTAGTTTTTTAATTTTAACATCCCCATCAACATTTGTCGCATTTGCCTCAGAACTACTAACCGAAGAATTCTTGCCTTGAAGCTTCGACGAAGCCAGCTTCTTGGAAGACTTTGTATCATCAAGTGCTTTATGCAGAATTTTTCTACTGATCAACCTTTTACTTGCCGAGTCATTGTTGATCCCCTTGCTTGAAGAAACAGTAACTTTCTTCTTCAATGGGGCTCCAATTGTCTTTACATGAGATTTTGATTTTAATTTTGATTTTGGTTTATGTTTATTTCCATGGGATATTTTGCTCCCTTTTTTCAACTTTAACGATGCAACTGTCTTTGATAAAGAAGATGATTTTTCATCTTCCTGATGGGTTCCTTTTTTTCCGGTACCACGCATAATTATCTCTGACTGCAAATTTTGGCATACAATTAGATAAGCAATCACTTCTAAAACATCTAGTAACAAACTTTATAATACAAATACGAATGTTATAGCACAAAACTTTGTTGTTAGTTAGCAACGTAATAAAAACTCTTTTTATTGATTTCTTTTTTCTTTTGGTCGATTGGTAAGAAGAACACACACACGCACAAGATGAGATTCATGAAACCCCGACAAGAAATGGTAGGAGGCAAGGGCAAGAAGCCATGGTAATTAAGCCTCATCTCCACCCACTCCCAAAAAGGCCTATCTTTTGAGAGAGTCGAGCTACTTAATATACCATTCCTCGAGCTCATTTCCTTTTTCTTGATTTCAAAGGCCAAAGTTTGGTTAAATTTTAAAGAAAACAAAAAACACAATGTTACCATCCAATTATGATATTTGCAGATTCACAGAAATGAAACTCAAATAAGGTTAATTCAATTAGAACAGCCAGCTAAGCAGATATTCAATCCAATTAAAATAGGTTAAATCTTTCAATAAAGCTTGATAAAACAAGATCACCCACAAACTAAGTACATATTTAAGAGAGTCAATAAAAAGAATCACATAAAGTGTGTGTGTGTGTGTGT
>VEXP01000068.1:0-11547 GCA_008921755.1 Aristotelia chilensis
CACCTCCCATTATCTTAAGTGTATAAAAAACTTTAAGGACTGAAATTTAAGTCTTAGTTAAATAAAAAAAAGTCATCCACTAATAACAAAGATGAATTTGACTTCTCTCCATTTCTTTGGTGCAGACATGTTGGCAAACATGACGGTGTGAGCTATGTCTGAGTTAACTGTGTTGAGACATGTGCCTCTGAATGTTGAGCCAGAGTTGCTAGCGGATGCAAAGGGTGTTGCTCCTATGCGAGCTGTTAAAGTCTAGTCTTTTTGTGTTGTCTTCTATACCAAAACAAAAAACCTGGGCATCGTCCGCACCATATTGTGACACATGGATAGTAGTCCAATCCAATGAATGAAAATTTTTTAGAAGCACTAAAATGAAATTAGCCAAAAATTGATGTTAGAGAGTTAAAAAAATTACATCGAGATTATGTCCACATGTCACGATGTGGTGCAACACTCGGCGATGCCCAGTTTTAGAAGAAATAGAGAGGAGCCCAATTCAAGATCGAAACACCAAATTCATGGGACTAACTTAAAAGGACATCAGTGCATGTTTCTACTTTTTATTTACATCTATAGGTATGGATCGATGACGATGCAGTTATACTCATTTGAACATTCATCCATGCACTATGCTGCTAGTTATACACAAACAGAAAAGTAAAGAACGACTGCTTAGTAACGGTAAAATGATAAACTACTCAACTGGCAAAAGAAGTCACCAGCAGCCAAAAGAGAGATCAAACTATCAAAAGGATCAGTGGCTCCAAACTTATGCATTACAAGAATATTCTCTCACTAATTTAACAGATGCTCATATATATCAGATTGTCAGAATCTCATGTTACATAAATTTTAACATCCAGAACAGGACAACTGATTGTATCACATAAAAGATAAAAATATCTATATAAAAATAAAAAACTAGCTTTAGAGGGAGTAACCCCGAAGCAGGTGCATATGTTACAATTCTCTTGGGAACTTGAGAAGATATAATACATATTGTATATATAGAATATATGCTTACAACAGGAGAAAGATGTGATTCACTCCAACCAGAAGTCCACAACCCATGAAAGCCTCTACAACAATCTCAGATGAACCCCCACTTGGTCCTTGACTAATCACACATGGCAAAACACCATTGCATTAAGATATGGCATCACTACATCCGTGTGATCTTTAATCTACACTCAGGCTTTAATTTAATCAACTGCCTTACATGAGAAGGTTATTGCTTTGGATCAGTAAACAGCAAGTGTGACATTCTGAAATGGTTGGACTGAAACGCTTAGTTTTATTTACCCATTAAGCGAATCAGTTAGCTTTGGTACAAGTGTAAGCCGTGTAATTGGGTTATGCAAACAATACTCAAGGTATATGCCCGAAGAAGTATTCCACGTTGAATTTGATAAAGGTCTGAAGTTTGGTGCATCTCAAGCACAATTAGCCTAGTCGACACTCTTTGAGCCTCTTCGGGGCAAGGGAAGTTCAAGGATGATTAAGAAATAACATCTGTCTGACTCTCTAATATATTGGATTTCACCGTTCATGAGCTTTAAAATCTTCCTGCACATGCACAGCCCTAGGCCCTCTTGAGTCATCCATCGACTGCTATGGAACATGTCTTGTACCAGTTCAGGAGGAAGACCATCACCAGGACATACCATCCTTTCATAAAAAATACACCAATATTAGTGCCAGCAAGATACGTTGACCAGATTGGTCCTCTGGTTCATAAAGCAAATCCCAATAACAATCAAGAATGTCACACCACTCTGATCTTTTTCTTTCTTTCTTTTTAGTGGTGAAATTTCACAGTACACTGATATTAAGAGTAGTGAAGGATAAAAGAGACAAAAGGGTTGAACAATTAAGGAAACCATTTATTAAAGCCATAACAGTTCAGTAATATATACTTAAAAGAGTTCTTAAGGCCATAACAGCTTCACAAAATATAGTACTATAAAGTGTACTTACATCCATCACAGAACAATAAAAATTACTGAAAACCAAAAAATGATCGAAATTGTTTTTATTTTTCTGTTTTATTAGTATAACTCATCTACATTTATTTATGAACGAAATAAAAATGGGTCAGGCAAAACATACCTGAATTCAGTATGCACAATAGTGAGTCCATCAGAAATTTGCTTCAATGTCGGACGAACATGAATCTCTACCCAACCTTCCACAGATGGTGCATAGCGCACCATATTCAACAAAAAATCAGCCAAGACTTGTTGAATTCTCGCCTGATCACCATAAACAGAAAGTTCTTTGATTTCCTCTGGAATATCCCGAACCAATTGTAGACCTCTTTCCCTCAGCAATATCATTACTTGGCTAACAACAGCATTTATGACATTCCCGAGTAAGAATTCTGCCTTCTCAAGCTCCAATGAACTAATTCCAAAAGCAAATGTAAAATTAGATTGTCTTCCTCATTAGCAAAAACATGCTGGTGGTTTGAATGAGCACTTGAATAGGGTCATATTAAATGAACACGCAAGATTATATATATATAGCAAATTTCAAACTGAAGATTTGTCTTTTGTTTACTGCCTCAGAAAATTTCCGGATGAACGTATACATGTATAAGAATTCAGTTATCAAATAGAATTTAAATATTGCTCATGCATCTTAATTAACCAATGAGTTAAAATAATTTGTCTAAGAAAAACTCACCCATCTTCAATGCTCTCCAGATCAATGTCCCTTATAATTTTCAACATCTGCTTCTCACAAGCAGAACTAGTCTCAAGAAACTGCTTTTGATCTTCAGTCAAGTCCGTGGCCTCCAAAAGCGAATTAGTAAAGCGTATACCACTTAAAGGATTCTTTATTTCCTGGCAAATGTAAGCCAACTCTTTCATCCTTGCAAAGCGCTTCTTCTCCTGTTGGCTCTGGACTTTCAGAGCTTGCTGCAACTCAGGACTTGCAATCTGCAAAAAGCAGAAGGCACCTACGATCTGGCCCTCCATACTTACCCTCTTGTTCGCCGTCAAGAGTGCTTGCACATATTTCCCATTCCGGTTAAAGAAGGAAAATGGAAGTTTGTCTGTATCCAGCCCTCCAATTGCATTGTGCAAGAGAATCATGAATTTTGTCAAAGCATCTGGACCCTTAAGCCGACAATAGCTGCCAAAAACCTCACCAACCAACATCTTTCCAATAACGTCTCCTCGGGGCCACCCAGTGAGCTTTTCCATGGCAGTGTTCCACTCCAAGCAACATGTGTTTTCATCAGAAGCAAATATAGGCGGGATCAAAGGATTGGGACTGTGAATGATAGCCTTGTAATCACCTTGTATGTGGATGAATTTGTCCATCACCACTTTTTGACCAGTAACATCCTGACCAACAAAGCAAACTCCCACTATATTATTTGTGTAATCCTTGCTAGTGCAGGCATTGACCACCACAAATACAGCCTTCTTATCATGTTCTGAGCCAAATGTCCTCAATTTTATCTCTACATTCTTATCTTCGTCACCTGTAATAATTAATTAAATTTTAAGTGATGGAACATTTAGTATGCTACCAAAGAACAAAACACCTTCAAAGCCATTTGAAAGCTGTCCACCAATACAAATTAATTTGCCACTGACCAATATCAAGAATGAAACTATAACCATCTAACCTAAGAACAAGTATACTCTTATTTCAACCAGATTCCTTGTATCATGTAGGACACCATTTGGACATTAAAGCATATTCAAGTTGATATAGTTTTAAGGTAGCTTTGTTAGGCTCCTCATACTACCACCCCTCAACCCAATGTTCTTGTTGAATAGAGCACAACATGATCGGTGCCAATATGTACACTGGGCGGCCACATATTAACATCATCGGGTTTGTTTCAGATCACATAACAAGAAATTTAATTTTGTTTGGTCAAAACTAACTTTAGGTAGGCATAACTCAAAAAGAAAAACGTCAAATGATACTTTTTTTTTTTTATAAAATGATGCACATAGATTAAGGCAATGTGATAGACACTATATCTTTTGACATATTTAAGAGTCTGACATGAACTTTAGGTTTTCATATTAAATGCAAAGAATTTTTGAATGGAGCCGACATGTCTACATCTTTTAATTAAATTTATAAAACCAGAGGCACTTGAACAGCCCATGGAAGTGAAACCATCACAGAGTGCTTCACATAGCATTTTATTTCTACGTTTTATTTTTTTATTTTGGGTCATTTCATTACTTAGCATTTGAAGTGATCCGAATTTTTGCTTTTCATAGCATTTGACGAGCCTTTCAAATTATGCATAAGATTATTTTCAGGGTTTCAATTATTGAACTCTTTTTAAATTTCCATTTATCCTAATTCATCACAGATTTTTGGCAAGAACCCATTTGTTTTGAGATGGTTTCATTGTGATGAGCAGATTTGCGTGTTCAAATGCAATAAAAAACAATCTGGAACTATTACATTTTCGGCTTTCCACAGGATGTCAAAACACCATAGATTTTTGCAATCTCAAGAAAATCGACACTCAATGTAAAAGGACTACCTCTCAAAGCACGATGAAGAAGCTCATCGACGGTTTTCTCATATTCCTTATAAACAAGATCATGAACCAAGGACTTCCCCATGGCTTCCTCAACTGAGAGCCCTGTTAATTCTGCAACCTTTGCATTCCATCCATTTATGCGGCCATCAATGTCTACAGCAAATATGGGAGCAGTAGCAGTCTCTATCAACCTTACCATTTCTCTTGCAACTGAACTGAGCTCATCCATTCCTTGTAACTCTAGTTCTCCAAGCTGGGCACGCACAACAGCCTTAGAATTGCTTGCTTCAGCATCCCTAAATGAGTCTCGCAGAATAAGTTGCAGAGAGTGGATTGCATCCATTTCCGCATTCTCCCATGGCAAACTCCGGCTCTTCACCACTTCCAAAAATGCCTTGAATGAAGAACGCGGATGCATCCTCTGGCCATCATCCTTGTCCTCTGGGTGATGCTTTGCACCACCCCATTTGATTTCTTTTCCTGTATGGGACCGGAACCAGAATAAAAAGTCCTTTTTGGTGATATAAGCAACAGCCATTCCACAGACTTCATCACCAAGCGAGGCTGCCCCAGGGTACCCAGCATCACCCAAACTGTCTGTGCTTAAACCTGTTGAGTCCCCATGGAAAGCCAACAACCACTCCACAATATCCTTAATATGGGGTTCAGTTGGGGTCACACCAAGTGGGTGGTACTTCCCTTGGTAATAAAGTGCTGCCCCATCGCACTTCACAAGGTCCATAATACTGGGACTCTGAGTAACAATGCCAGTAGGGGATTCACGCAGAAGCATGTCACACAAGAGAGTTTGGGTCCTCAAAACATGCTTTTCCGACAACTGCGATGCCAATTGCAATTCCATATTCAATTGAAGTCCAAAAGCCTGCATTAAGAACTCACAAGCATAACGGAGTGGAAACGGAATGCTCCGAGCAGAAGTGTGATGACAAACAACCAAACCCCAAAGCCTCATTGCATTCCGTCCACCAATAGCTTCCTCATCATTTCCATTTATAATAACCGCCATAGCCAACGAAGCAGTCGACCCCATATTAGCCATATACTGAGCATGGCAACCGTGAGGAGCCCTAAGCGTTGACCCAACTAAACACAAAGGCTGTATAAGCCCTTCATCCTGACACACAGGAACCGGCGTGGCATGACAATCAACAATCATCCTAACTCTATTCTGCTTAAACAAAAACCTCGACGCCTGTGGAATATCAGTAGCCGGATAATGCAACCCAATATAAGGCTCTAAATCCGACCTCTTACTCTCCGCCACAACCTCACCATGCTCATCCTCATGAAACTTATAAACCATAACCCTATCGTAACCCGTAAGCTCTCTAACACACCCCACAACAGTATCACACAACAATTTAATATCACCACCAGGAAGCGATTGCAACTGCGAAATTGCACGCACGGCCAATTTCTGCGACTGTACAGCGCCAGCAATAGACAAAGCGGGATCCTCAGTCCTCGCGGGCTCTAAATCAATCACTATACCTACATCAATCCTATGCAAAATCGCGTAAAAGGGTTTCCCAGAATTCCTCGAATGAATCCAAACCGGGTTTAACAACGTAATTTCCCTAGCCCTGAATGCTTTTTCGAGCGAAACGGAGCTCGAGTGAGTAAAAAGAGTACGTACATCAGCTCCAATAGTGAGAATGTCAGGCTTGTCTAAACTAGGTACTGATTGAGGAGTTAAACCCAGCATTTCTTTAGCGTTTTCGCTGTAAGCGACAACGCGATAAGAGGGTTCATCAACAGATATCATGCAGCCAAAAGGCTGAATATGACCGCCTCTTTGAATTTTGGACAAGTAGGCAGTGATTTGTTGTTCAGGGACTGATTGAGTAGTGGTTTTAATAGACTGGGAGTAGTCAAAAGACTTACCTGATTCGCCGGATTGTTCGAAAACTGCATGGAGACGAGCATCAGCTGTGTACTGAGCAATGGCTGTTGTGTTCTGTGCTCTTATGTTGCTTGTGCCTGAAGACTGTGCTTTGCTTCCTGATGCCATTTTAGGGTTACAGCAAGTTTTTTCAATCAACACTCATTCATTTGTTTTTATGGAAATGGGGGATGAATGGGTTTTCTTTTTTTTTTCTTTTTCTTTTTTTATTCTTTTTTGTTTGTGTTGTTTTTTTTGTTTTTGGGTTTTGTGTTGTGTTGTTGTGTTATCTTTTTCATTTTCTGTGCTGGAATTTACTTGTGGGCACAGAGAGAGAGAGTGTGCGCATATGAAAAGGGAGACATTTGATTGGTGGGCTTATCAAACCATTCGTCAGTACAGATTTTTCTTTGCTTTTTGTTTTATTTCATTTGAATTTATTTCTATTATCAAAGCTTAATAGATCCAGGTATTTCTATCGGTTGTTTATTAATATGTGGCACCTTGCTACTTGTCCATTATGGGAACACTTCTTTTTACTGAATTTGGACCATAATCTCAAACCATATGATATTCCATAAATCCCTTTAATCCAGATGAAGATAAGGTTCACTCCCAGTTTTTTGAAGGTACCACTTATGAGAGAGGAGGTGTCAGTAAGTGGAAAAGTCATGTCCACGGTTCGAGTCACTGTAGAGTAATTCGTCTTCACCCTTCTTTGCAGTATAAGAAAGTATGTACAATTTTTTGCAGTGCAAAAAAACGTTCACAGTTCATGTTCTCGATTCAAGTCATCAAAGGACAATTCACATTCACTCTTCTTTGCAGTGCAAGAAAGCATCTACAATTTTTTGCAATACAGGAAGGCGTCCACAGTTCATGTCCTCCGTTCTAGTTAGCAAAGGACAATTTGCCTTCTCTCTTCTTTGCAGTGCAAGAAGGAGTTTACAATTTTTTGCAATGCAGGAAGCCATCCACAGCTCATGTCCTCGGTTCGACTCATCAAAGGGCAATTCACATTCACCCTTCTTTATAGTACAAGAAGACATCTACAATTTTTTGTAATGCAAGAAGGCGTTGCAATGCAAGAAAGCATCCACAGTTCGAGAGTATATATATATGATGTTCTATGTATGACAAAAAAAAATATAATTTAAACTTTACCAGTTAGATTAGATGTAACTTTCAATACTTATAGTTGGTGCTAGAAACCAAACCACCAGACTTATTTTTCTTCCTCTGTAGTCTGTATAAATCATACCTACTTTCCTTCTTCGTTTCTTTATCTAGTCTGCGGCTGTCTGCCAGTACTTTTTTTTCTTCGATGTAAATTATAACCCTCTTACCAAAATAAAACCCCTCATGTTTAGTGTAAATTCAAAACCAAAGAGCAACCATTTACAACTGACAATGGATACACGAGTAACTTCAACTGATGGAAATTACTGTTCAATGTTCATATGTTAAGGACAGATCCTTATAAAACAGATTTGAACTTTGTCCCTTCAAAACACAATTTTTTTATGGGCAACCCATTTTGAAGTAAGGGCCACTAAACAGAAAACGTATTCGTTGTCTTATTCAACTTCCTACAAGAATACAGAATGGGGAGACTCATACAAGAAGATAATGGTCAGCACTTTGAACATACATCTTGATAACTTTGTTATTTTTTCCTTGAACCAGAAACTACAAGCTCTTTATGGAAACATTACTTTGTCTAATAAATGATCAAAGAGTTCTCTCTTTATGAACTTTCGATACAACTTACAAATGAAGGCGCTCAGGTTGCCATTAGAAGTACAAACACTAATCTAACAATGGAAAAACCATCCCAATAAATTGCAGACTCGAAGGACTTGGGTACATTGAAAAGCTTGTTAAAAGCAGGTTGGAACTGTATCTGCTATCTGCAATTCTCTCACTTGGTGTAAAGAACATCCTCCCATGGGTGACGGTATAGAGGCTG
Source organism: Aristotelia chilensis (assembly GCA_008921755.1). NCBI lineage: Eukaryota > Viridiplantae > Streptophyta > Magnoliopsida > Oxalidales > Elaeocarpaceae > Aristotelia > Aristotelia chilensis. The sequence continues at coordinate 8,398 of VEXP01000068.1, forward strand.
TTTCAATCTCTTTTGGTCGAAGGTATGCCTGGAAATTTGAATAAGAATAAATCATTCATATGCAACTATATTGTAAAAAGTAAAAAAAAGAAGTGCAGAAGATAATGCTCTCTCATGATTTCCCTCTCCTTGCGGAGCTATCTGACTTTCCACTGAACCTTGTGGGGCATTTATATATACTAGATGACGATATATCCCAAAACACATTAAAGTTTAAACTTTCTTAAAAAATAAGTCACATTCTATCAGTAACCATGACACCATCTAATTGGGATGGGACCATATTGAGTTTGAATTTACTACCCTTGTGGTTGAAAAGGTTATTAAGGGTCAGAAATCCGACTTTTAATATGTGGACATCAAGATCTTGATGGTAACCTAATAAGCAACATAAAACAAAACCCGAAATGTCCGGATAAGCAAATTTTGAAGTGGTATGTAACTTACCCGATCAGACCAATGGAGCGTGCCAGCACAAAGAGCCCATTCAGATAGCCAATCTCAACAATCTCATCAATCTCTTGCTTGGTGAACATTCCACTGCCAGCAAGAAGATCCAAGAAAAGGGACCCAATTGCACCATCAACGTTAAGGACTAGATTATTCGCCTTCGAGAGAGTGTAGGTTTCAACTTGAACGGCATATTCCATGTACTTCACAGAAGGGAAATGTGTGCGTGCAAACAGTTGTAGCAGCTCCACTCTCTTATCTCTGTTGTCTCCTCTCTTGATCCTTTTCCACAGCAAGCAAACAAGAGTTTTCAACATTCAGATTTGCAACAGGAACTAAGCATAAAAATCAAAATCTCAAGGTTTAAAGTGTTGTACAACTGAAAGACATACTGACAGTCAAACACTCTACATACCTGTGCCCAATTCCTGGCACACGAATGCCCTTCTTTTTCATACTTTCAACAAACTCATAAGGTGTAAGACCCTGAAAACACACAGCAAAGGAAAAGACATCTTATAATCTGCAAACCATTACAGTACACAAACACTAAGTAATCCCTAATCTTCACAGGAAATGCCCTTTAAATCTTACCTTGTCATAAGCATCCTTAAAGTATCGAGCGGCATCATCAATGGCACCACCAAATCGGGGACCAATTGTAAGCAAACCTGTTTCAGAAGCTCATAATTCATTACTCTATCAAAAATCAGCTCTCATAAATCCACTCCATTCAGTAGTTTAAGTGAAAAGTAAATTTTACCAATAAATTTTATTTAATAATCCAGTGGCAACAATTTACCTGAGACAAGGCTGGAAACAAGGTCTTTTCCAGCTCTTGCGGTTACTATAGTGTTGTGAGCACCAGAGACACATGGACCATGGTCGGCACATAACATGATGCATATCTGACAAGATCATATATATTAATAAAAACAGCTTGACGACTTAATTTTGCTATTATAACAAGTGTTTAATCCTGATGGAATATTAATCCAGTCAATGGATAGAAAAGAAGGGATTCAAAAAAAAGCTCTACGGTTATGAAAAAGATACCTCAATAAAATGGGTACAATAACGGGGAAGGCTGCGCTTGAACCACAAAAGAGAAATAACATCACCTACACCATAACCCTGCTCAACAATGGAAGACATTGGCACACCACCGTAGCATGGCTCCTCACCTACAATTCGGGTTAAAAGAAGAATTTAGTGAAACTGATTTCCAAGAAGCCAAATGACTGAATACTAATTAAGAACATAAATGAGTTCAAAAAATACCTCTGTCATCAGATATGGTGGAAATAATATGAGTTGGTGCCCGAACTTTCCCACTCTTAATTGCAGTGTTAAGATCCTCAGGGATTTGTGGAGGCTTAACCTCCTTCACAGGTGTAATCTTTCCCTCTTCAGCCTAAGAGAAAATGAACCATATATGTAAATTAAGATGGTCATGGGCAGAAGGAAAAGGGTGGAGGGCTAACTTATAGGCAGACAAAGGGTCAAGGAATGCAGAAACTAACCAGTTTCTCAAATGTTTCCTTAATTACAGATTCAAAAGCTTCAAATGATGTGGGAACAACAGCGCCAGCATCCCTTAGTGCTTGATTCTTTCCTTGTGCAGATTCCATCTCACCGCCACTTTTGGCCCCCTGAGATTAATAATTTCAAGGAAGATTAAGGAACATGCCCCTTTTGTGGTAATGAAGGCTCCTGCCTTGAAAGTAGAATAGGCCAAAAACAATTGAAGTAACAACTTACAGCATGACCAAATTGTACTTCTGATTTGAAGAGTGTTGCACAAGTACCGCTGACCCAAGCAACCACTGGTTTGGTCACTTTTCCCTGTTTCAGGGCTTCAACGAGGGAATACTCATCTTGCCCACCAAGTTCCCCGAGAACAACTATCATCTTAACCTGAGGTAGATCAGATAATCATCAGATTAGAGAAGGACAAGGCACAAAATGCTAGAAAGAGTCCCAACACATAAGAATTAATCACAATGTTAAAATTTGCAACATACGTTACATGTCATCTATAATATTAAAACTGTTCATATGACCACAGGAAGTTGCATGGACATGATATTGAAATTTTCAATTTCCAGTCCTAAAAACACACATCAATTGGAAACTAATAGTTTTTTATTATTATTTCACAAACCATTTGTGCTGTTTATCATGCAACAAGTACATATACAAGTTAATACAGGAATGCAAATGCCTTCGCTGAGTTAAAAAGTTAGATATGCGTGCATGACACAAATCTTTGAGAAGGACCACTTTAAGAGAGAAAATGAATCAATAATATACCTGTGGGATGTTGTTGAACCGCAAAACGTGATCAGAAAGAGTGGAGCCTGGGAACACATCTCCTCCAATTGCAATACCTACAGAAGTTCAAAAAATTCACCCATAATTGATCCCAACCTAAAATGTGAAGTCGCTAAGGCAAACACAAAAATAATACTTAAAAATATAGCCTTCATATAGAGGTACCTTCATAAATTCCATCTGTTACGCGAGCAATAGTATTGTATAATTCATTGGACATACCACCCTGCAAAGGTAAAAAAGTGTTATTTCCCAGAACTGTCAGCATACAGCATTCATTACTGTAATGCCAAATGACAACAATATTAAGTTAATAACATGGAAGTTGCAGAAAATTACTAATAAAAATTCTACATCTTCATTTTT
>VEXP01000069.1:0-11542 GCA_008921755.1 Aristotelia chilensis
GTTTCAATAAAACTAAATACTAGTCCGTAATAGAGTGCGAGGCTCACTACCTTGTAAATGCTATTAGACGATGATGGTTGACAAAGCCTAGCCAAAACCCAGCCCATATATACAAACAGATCTCCCACAAATCCAACCCATTAATGTTTGCACACGTGTGAATCCATCAGCTACCCCTGTCTAAAAATCTGACGGTCCAGAGAATCGCGTCAGCCGAAAGCTAACTGAGAAGTTTGAAATAGCAGGGCTAGTATCCCCTGCGGAACACATTATCATATGCACAGATCTGAACGGTGAAAACAACTGGGACCCACCACATAAACGTATTAGATTCATGATTACATAACAGGGGATTTGGGCTCTCAAGAATTAGGGTCTGCTTAAACCTCCCCCTTATATAAACCCCCTTTACCAGTTCTGAGCTCCGTCTCTCGTTTTCTCAGATTCAAAATTCAAACACAAAAAAACCAATGGTATTTATTTCCTCTCTCTCTCTCTCTCTATTTATATCGCGCTTCGATCTCTACTTGATCTGTACCAATCTTTAGATGTAGTTGTTGATCTTTGTTTGGATATTTGTGTTTCAGGCTTTGCCAGGTCAGCAGGTGGTTGATTATCCCAGTTTCAAGCTCGTGCTTGTTGGTGATGGTGGAACTGGTAACTACTTTTCTTGTGTTTAGGGTTCTGTTTGGTTGATTTGATAGCTAAATAGTTATATTAATCGGTACTAATATGATTAATTAGCTTTCTTGATATTATAGACTCGAATATTTGATAACTGTTTTGACAGATCCAAACAGAGAGAGAGGGCTTTTTAGGTTAAGTTTGAGATTAGAAGTCCCTGTTTCTGTTTGGCTAATTTTTATGGTAAAATAAAAATTTCTAAGATTAAACTCGAAATTCCATTGGTAATACCTTTTTATTTTGGATGCAGCCAAACGTGTAAATAAATGAATTTCTTGTATCAGAATTCTGATCTGTATTTTAACCTTGTTTATATCAAGATTGGTGTGATAATAATATCTATGCAAAATGCAGGAAAAACAACATTTGTGAAAAGGCATCTGACTGGAGAGTTCGAGAAAAAATACGAACGTAAGTTAGAATTACCTTTTTTTGAGGTCTTTTTTTAATGTGTGAAACTCATTTATTGATTTAATGGACTGCAGCAACCATTGGTGTCGAAGTTCATCCCTTGGATTTCTTCACTAACTGTGGCAAAATTAGGTTCTATTGCTGGGACACTGCTGGACAGGAGAAGTTCGGTGGTCTTAGAGATGGATACTAGTAAGTATTTACTTTTTTATATTTTAATCATTTTGGAAAATAATTTGTGTGTATTTTTTCTATGTAAATTGCAATATTTCAGTTCATTTTAGTTATTTAAATTGAACTATTGACTTGTTTCTGTTAGACGGTGGTCTTTGTTCTAACCATTTTTGTAGTGCCAATATGTTTTCAAGTGCAAATATGTTTATCGTTTGTTCGCTGTGTTCGGAGTCTGCTTGAATGGAAGTGTGCATAATTTTACTAATAAAATGTTTATAGGTCTTTTGTAGTTGCTATTATTTAGTCTCCTGATTTTAGGGCTTGTTTACTTGTGTTTCTAACCTCGATTCTCTTCTAAGTTGAACTGGAATCTGGATAAATTGAAAGGACTCTAGTTTGAAGAGAGGTTTTTGATCTTCATATCAGTTTAATTTTGATAATTAAAGGTGTTATGGGTTTTTACAGGTTCAGCTTTAGAGTTTGCTGAAAATTTGTAAATAGAAGTGAAAACCTTACCTTCATAGATATGATTGTTTCAACTTTAGATTTAGCTGAGTGCAGAGTGGGGACAGGTACTGCCATACTTTTCAGTGAATGTTCAGTGGATACCAAAGCATTTCAGAACATTTAATTTTGTTACAATATTTTGCAAGTTTGTATATTGGCACCACGGATATAGCAACTATTTTCAAATGACTCCCATATGAAATTTGCGAAACTCGTTGATGTTTTTAATAATTACTTTTTGGAGGTGTTGGTGTCTTGAAGTTGATTTCCATCATTTACCCCTTACCCCTTTTAATGCTGAATTTAGTGTCCATAATAATTTCTGGTTGCTGAAGCTGAATTATAGTCGAATAATGCATATTCCAATTTCTATTTTAATTGTTATCCAAAATTACTTATTGCAATTTATTTTTAGAAAAAAGTTATTTTTTGAATTATGTGCTTATTTATTTTTCTGGGTTATGACTTTACTCCGCAGCATCTATATGTACTGAATGTTTGTTAATTTTTCAGCATCCATGGGCAATGTGCTATCATCATGTTTGATGTTACTGCCCGGTTGACGTATAAGAACGTTCCAACGTGGCATCGTGATCTCTGCCGGTATGTCGAAAACCCTTGATTATGTCCTTTTATTGTGTTAAAATGTAATGCTATTTCTTATCTGAGCTGCATTGAATCTTTTGACCAACTGTTATGTTGCCTTTTTCAGTGTGTGTGAAAACATTCCAATTGTGCTTTGTGGAAACAAAGTTGATGTGAAGAACAGGCAAGTGAAAGCAAAGCAGGTTACTTTCCATCGGAAGAAGAACTTGCAATATTATGAGATATCTGCAAAAAGCAATTATAATTTTGAGAAGCCTTTTCTGTACCTTGCCAGAAAGCTTGCTGGGTAGAGACCATAATTTTCCAATATAAAAATTATCATCTTTTATGATTTCTACTGATTATTATGGTTGCAATTTTGTTGCTAAATTTTGTTTTGATGGTTGTAGGGATCCCAATTTGCATTTTGTGGAGTCTCCTGCCCTGGCTCCTCCTGAAGTGCACATTGATTTGGCACTACAGCAACAGTAAGCATTTTTGCTTCTATCTGCTACGCTCTCTCTCTCTGTCTCTCTCTCTCTCTCTCTTACACATCTTACACACACACATTATGAGGTACCAAAACACACATTATGAGGTACCAAAAGTTTGTTTTGAAATGCCCATCTGTTTTCACTGCTTGTGTACCTTAAGAATTTCCATTACTTTATTTGCAATGAGCAGACAGATAATTTTAAACCGTTTCGTTTTTTATTCCCCTTGCCCCTTCATTTCTCTCTTCTTATTTATATTTTGCACTTGAGTGTTTTTCCAGTGTTTCGGTTTTTTAACTTAACATTGTGGTGCTGGTAATTTTTGCAGGCATGAGGCTGACCTTCTTGCTGCAGCTAGTCAACCTCTTCCAGATGACGATGATGATACATTCGAGTAAATGAGGCTTGTTTGTTTGTTGGGAGCAAGAGGCCTTAAGTATATTGTTTTGAGGATGTGGAGTGCTGGCATTTGAGGTTTATTGAGTATAGATTGAATGATTCTGGCCTTTATTCCAGTTTCTTATTTGTCGTCTGTTTTGTCATTTGTGTCCGGTTTTGTTTTCATACCTACAAAACAATGTTACTGGTCCATTTCTGTAGGATTTTAAAATGTTGCTCTATTTTCCCCTTAATCTACTAGCTAGTATTGTGCTGGTTGTTGAGGATATCGTCCATTGTCTACCATGACCCTTATATGTTGTGCCTCACTATATTCACTATTGGTTTTATTAGATGTTGACCTAGCATGGTATCCTTGATGTGTGGAAATTATTATTGTTGTGATGGTTTTTGGTAATAAGTTATCAGTGACCTTAACGTTGACTTTTAAGACTTGGCACTAGGTTAGAACTGAAAGTCTGGAATATGGATTGGATGGGGGGCATGATGAACCTACGTATTGAGTGTTTGAAATATTTTGCCCAAAGCTCACAGGTTATGTAAACTGAAGAGATCATAGAACCATCACCCTTGTACATTCCCTGTGTTCAGCAAAATTTAGGGTTGTGAAGGTTTGATTTAACTTGGAATCTATGAACAATTCAATAATCTATGTATACTAAATTGATTAATGCTCACTATTGCGAATTGATTCACCTTAGGGAATGAGGCCCGTTATATGTATCATTGTCTTCAAATAACCTTACCTATTTATACCAACAGTTATTTGAAGTTTATGTTGATGTAGACTTCACATATTTTAGAACTATGATATGTTGCTACCTGGCCACCACTATGAAAATTGAAGAAGAAAAACAAATATTTTAGAGGTAGAATTTGCACAGATAATTATTGCTCCATTATATGTTCATAAAGAACAAAGATCACAAGAATAGGGCAAGCTTATGTAAATAAACGTAGTGAAACCAAAGTTTACACTAGCCCAAGATTAATAACCCAAGTGAGAAGAAAATCAACCAAGAAATAACACTAGCTGAACTAAAGACAAACTTTATTAATAAAAACTCCAAGTTACAAGATGACAGGATATTTACATGAAACAAACAAGTTTGGAGCATAAAAACTGTCCCACTAACTCAGTCTCACAAACTTGTACATGTATCGATAATAAGTGAAGATATATGGGACAAAGAAAAGACCACTCTATTTAGTCTTTGGTGAGTAATATTATTTATCAACACACCAACCAATAAATAATTGTCATGACGATACTATCATAGTTACAATAAATAGTATTATTCGTCATTGGCACACCTTAGAACACTCTTCCCGCTATTTATAAGCATGGGAGANGCACACCTTAGAACACTCTACCCGCTATTTATAAGCATGGGAGAGGGTTGTAGATATTTGCATGAGATTGGAACTATAATTAAAACAAGAGTCAAGGATAACATGAGAATTTACAAGGATGAATGAATCTACTATCTGGTTGGATAGAAGATTGTAGAATCCAATCAATGAAAAAATCAAAACTTTGAACAACTAGTGGTCAGTAGGGTCTCCAAGCCCAAAGAGCCGAAAGAAAGTCTAATAAGGCCCATCTTTTAAATTGTGGAGGAACCCATTGGAAGGCGAAGGAATGCCACTTGTACGGTCAGAATTTAAGCGGCAATTTGAAGCGGGATATGATCTAACGGCGGAAAAACATTGCGTCAAACAAAAGTCGAAACAGTCGTTTATATAATGATCACAAGTATCTCACCTTGTTCATTCGTTCATTACTAATACTACCGTGTGTTGCCTTCAAAGGCCCTTCCTCTCACCAATCAAATACAACTCCCTCTTCAAACCCTACCCTAACCTCTGCTAGGAAACTCCAACAATGGTAACTCTCTCTTTCTTTCTATATATGTATGTGATGTGATGTGATGTGATGTTATGGTGCAATGATTTATGGTTTGTGATTGTTGTATATATAGGCGCTTCCTAATCAAGCAACTGTGGATTACCCTAGCTTCAAGCTCGTGATCGTCGGTGATGGTGGTACTGGTACGCGGTTGTGTTTCTCTTGAATTTATTTTTTTTTATTATTTTCCGTTTGGTTGCTGAGCTGAGCTGAGCTGAGAAATTGCATGCATGGTTTTGATTTGGTGCAGGGAAAACTACCTTTGTTAAAAGGCATCTCACTGGAGAGTTTGAGAAGAAATACGAGCGTAAGAATTTCATATATTTATGGATTTGATAGATAGATAGATAGATATATATAATTTGTAAAAATTGTGGGATTGGTGCAGCCACAATTGGTGTTGAAGTTCACCCGCTGGACTTCTTCACAAACCGCGGAAAGATAAGGTTCTATTGCTGGGACACTGCTGGTCAGGAGAAGTTTGGTGGACTCAGAGATGGTTACTAGTAAGCAATGGCTTTCCATTTCGATTAACTCTTTTAGAAGATCATAGTTATCTATATACGTTATCCTATAATTCTAGGTTAGTTTAGAATTTCAGAAGAAAGTAAGCAACTTGGAGCTTTTTTTTATTTTTCTAGAATGTTTAAGCAATTTGATTCTTGGAGGACTTGGATTTTTGGTTATTTCCCTCTGTTGTGTTCTGAATTGAGTTTTCCTGATTAATCTTTAATTTACCAAAACTGATCTTCTATTGCTGTGTCTTTGTGCATTCAGGTTTCAGCTGAATTTTCGTGTTTGCTCATATTTGACACTGACAACTTGTAATTTACCCTTTTAACTTTTCAGTATTCATGGACAGTGTGCCATCATCATGTTTGATGTCACTGCTCGTTTGACATACAAAAATGTTCCAACATGGCACAGAGACCTCTGCAGGTTTGTTGGTGAACCATAAGTTTTCCTCTGTTTTTTTTTCCTCCCCTTGCTACATCTAAGGGACTCTATGTTGCTGTATTACTAGGGTGTGCGAGAACATTCCCATTGTTTTGTGTGGCAACAAAGTAGATGTAAAAAACAGGCAGGTGAAGGCAAAGCAGGTTACTTTTCACAGGAAGAAAAATCTCCAGTACTATGAGATTTCTGCTAAGAGCAACTACAATTTTGAGAAACCTTTCTTGTACCTTGCCAGGAAGCTTGCAGGGTAATGTTCTGAATTGTTTTCTTGTGAGTTTTTCTTGTTCTTTTTTTTTTTCCTGCTGATTTTCCTGGGCAAGATTATATAATGTTTTAAGTGATGCTTGCAGAACGGCTGACTTGCACTTTGTTGAATCACCTGCTCTTGCTCCTCCTGAAGTTCAAATAGACATGGAAGCACAAGCACGGTAAGTAATTTGGGGCATTTCCATGTTTATTTCTTGACATCACATGCTAATTTGGGGATTTCAGCTATGCCTTGAAATGAGATTACTTACATGTGCCAACGTTTGATACTAACTGTGCTGCTATTATCATTCCAGGCATGAAGCTGAGTTACAAACAGCTGCTGTACAGCCTCTTCCAGATGATGATGATGATGATGTGTTTGATTAGGTTGGGGGTCTATGCTTCAGAAGTTTCTTGGTTTGCTTGCAGTTGCTTTCTTGTTTGGGTTGGTCATGATTGGTTCATAGTAAAGGCCGAAGCCGTGTTTGTCTTAACAAGTTCATAGGTTATATATAGGATTTTATTTTTCCTGTGTTGAATGAATTTTGGTTTAAGATCTTGACAGAAATTGAGGTGTTGTAACTGGATATATGTTCAACAGGAAATATGAGATGGGATTTTAAAGTCCTGACATATTGGAGTGCTCTCTGTGTGTGTTGTGTGTGTGTGATTGTATAGATCTTAAAGGCTACTGGTTGAGGTGACAATTACATGTCTGGCTTAGTGATAAAATTACATGGATGTCTGGAAGTTACCTTGTTCAAACTGCTGCTTTCATGTCACACAACCAAAGATCTACATAGGATGAAGAATGAGCTGAAGATATAAGAAGTCCAACCAAATTGAATTATTCTCAGCGCCAAGTGTTAACCATGTAGATCTCCTGTTGTCTTCCTACAACACTTTGTCATTACTTGCTGTATTCAACCTGCCTTTTCTGTCTTTCAGTAGCTCAAATCACAAGAGTTCAACTTCATCCGTCTAGGAAGGTCTTCGTATTCTCGTCTGTTCTTCCATCTCTCCCCTCCTGTGTGGTCCTTCTCACCTTGGAAAACTGCAAAATGAATTAGACAACAGCAAAAAAATGTGACTCCATCCCATGGAACATATGTTAAAACCGCAATTTAACAATAGAAACTTAACTGTTCATTCAGACTCACAGGACAATAAGTTGCAAGAAACCTGCCAAAAGAGAGAGGCCCTGGCCCTTATAAGATCCTTGTACAAGTGAAAACATCATTTATTTTGGATCGAACTTTCATATGGTTCTCCTGTCATAAATATAGTCCAAATGATCATTTGGTAGCTTAACAATTAACATTCAATTTAATTCCAACCTAATAACAGCCAGCACTACAATAATTACTTTGGTGGCTGATTTTTCCGAAAGCAATATTTTTCAAATTAATTAATAATAAATCAAGATTTAACACATATTTGAATCTATCACTAGTACTGTATCCATTTTCGACAGTTTTTGAGAAGCAAAACTTTATCAGAGAGAGCTGAATGACCAATGAACATTGTTAACAGTCCACTCCTTGCCTTCCTTGGCATTCATCATCAGTAACAGAAGAAAAGAACCCTCAACTCCAACTGGTCTGTTCACCAAATGCCTACAAGTGTGAAAATTTCAAAAGATGATATAGCATGAATGCAAAATAACACCAGCCATCTTGCAAGGTCTGTCCCAAACCTGGGTATGAGTTCTGTAATATTGAAATCTTTAATAAGTTTACTTGACCCATACGAACATGAGACCTGAAAATTTTCACTGTAAGCACTGGTATATGAACTGCAATCTAGATTAAACATGAATGCTGAAGAACATCCAATGATGTAGAAGTAAAAAAAGTGTTGGTCAAATATAGAGAGTAGTAACCTAGGATTTCATTTTATATACAAGAAAATCTTTCAACTATTGATCTTCCTAAGGGGGAAATCTCCAAGTCATGAATCGTGGAGTAGCTTAATCAAATAAATTTGAAAATAAAACAAATAATATAAAGGTCCACTAGTAAACATTGAAAAAAGAAAGGAAGCATATAGGGAAAACATTAAAAGATTGAATGCAGAAAATGGAAGTCACGTTAGAGGGCTAAAGCAAAGCACCATCTAAACTGCAAGAGTTATGGACCACATTAGAACCTAAACCAGCCATGTGACACGGCCAATCAAGGCTATAAAACCTACAAGTTATGACATCAGAGCTATAATATCCTTTTATTACATTGGAAATCACTCTGTTCATATTCTCCATGTTATGTTCAACAAAAATAAACAACAAAATATTCCTTATGTCAGAATCCTTCAGTTAACCAGAAATGACCAATTGACATAGTACAGATACAAAACAATATCAGAAAATGAATAGAAAAAAGTGTATTCACAAATTATATGTACAAGTACAAAAGCATATAACTCGTTTCTTCAACTAAACTACTATATCATAAAAAAATGATAATAATATTAACACGAAATTTTTTAAATTTTTTTAAAAATTTTCTAATAATAATTAGAATTCTATTGTCTTTGTTTTATATTAGCATTATTTCATCTATTGAAGTTTTCTTCATTATATGTGTGCAAACTATAGCATCCTGTAAGTCCATTCTGCCTCGGCAAAGATTAGAAGTTGAAGGGGGCACACAATAAACACATGGAAGAGAATTATCTACTACGAGAATTAGTAAAAAAGTGGAAAGTGGATAACAGTTTGAGAAGTCGTTATCATTTTTCCCCATTCTCTTCAATAAGTTCCAAGAAAATGAGGTTCATCTTTGGTAACACAACAGGGGTCAACAAAACAGATCCCCAACTAACTAGATAACTCAGAATAATTGCCCATCTAATAATACCAGCAAAATCCCAACCCCATTAAAATTCCCAAATTTGAAAAACCATGGTATTAAACCACCTTAATATTAATACCAAATAAAATCATCCATAATAGGACATACAATTATATGCAATAATGAAAAGAGAGAAAGCATAGAATCAGCAAGCCAAAGATGCCATGATGTGCATTGTTTGATGTAAGAGTTAGACAAAAGACATTGCATATCAGGATATTCATGGCAGTACTGCTTTTACTTCCTCCGCCACAAGATATGTTGATGTTCCCAGCAAACCTGAAATAGACTATATCAACAAAACAGAGAAAATAATGACACCGGTGGCTGGCCATCAATTGTCTTATTTGTAGAGAATTGGTTGCAGATATTGCCTCATTTGTTACACCAAGGGAAATGTGGTGAATCCCAGCATCATTGTTAGACCTATGGAAGCAAAGGATGCATGCCTCCAACACTGGCCCTGGAAAATGCATGGTATTCATCAATAAAATCTTCAAAATGGAATTTCCAATGCTGCAAATGGTATTGAGAAAATCCATTGGATCCAAAATGATCATTAATCAAAACTAGAAACCATGGAATAGCATCTTACAAACTAAAGTTATATACAAATTGATTAGTAATTTAGTTTCATAAACTCCACAAAAATGTAAGTGAATGAAATAGAACTAAGGAAGTGATAAGCACAATTTCCAGTCGCCAGATGACTGAGTAAATCTAAATATCCAGGCTTCACATTCCAACACCCAATTAGCAACCAAATCCCAAGTTCTTATAAAAAACATTATCAATCACGTTGCCTAGCATTAGAATAAGAGGAGATGGCCGGCTAATCTTCCATGTGAGCATAAGCATGTAGGGTTACATCCAGAGCATCAAATAAAGAAGCATGGTTTTTAATGAATCAAATGAGGCCAAAAACAGCAGGAGTCAATTAAAGTTATTTTCAACAATTTGGCAACACTCAGTCATCCTCACATCACATATATATATATATATATACAGGCTAAAGATACAACAGAGACAGTATCCTTGGTACGTAGCGGCCAATAATTTTAGTGCAATTTGCTTCCAATTGAACCTTCTTAAAATTGAAAAGATATACAGGATCTTCATTGGGAAATAGTTACAGTATAAGTCCTCAAAGAAAACGATAAAAGAAGCAAACACCATAATGAGACTGGAAATATTCATGTTCTATTTAAGAGTTTTGGTACATAATTTCCAAGTTACAAAGTTTCACTGTCNCACCATAATGAGACTGGAAATATTCATGTTCTATTTAAGAGTTTTGGTACATAATTTCCAAGTTACAAAGTTTCACTGTCTAGAGAACTGCAGATTGAATGATTTTTTACAAAGCTACCAAATGTTATAATTCATCCTGCATCTTACAATGATGTGAGGACATTATAGCACAGTAAAGAAGATCATGTTGTCAGAAGGGGGAAAAGATCCATTAATAACTAACTCATATGAAGGCTTGTTCCAGCAGAAATTAAGTTTCTTAGCTCCATCAAATGTTCGTCATTAGAAATGTGAAGTGAGATGCGGAGATTTGTCAACAATGCTTCTTGTTCCCAACTTAAGGGACCAGAAGCATACAATGCCTCTAGAGTGCATCGATAAGCATGTAACTCTAACCTATGGATGCTTGCTGCTACATCCTCTCCTACAGGATAGGGGCATTTTTCTTCCTCATCTTCCCAGCCATAAAAAGACTCGGCATCACTACTAAGGGTGTCTGCATCTTGACTAGGACCTGCTAAACTAGTGAACTTACATGGGCTGTTACTAATAACACTACAACTACCAACAGAGCAAGCATCAATATCAGAATCATTAGCTTCTGTACTTCTTACACGTGAACACTCAACCACACAATTTGTTTTTGTTTTTCCCCTCTCCATTTCATAATATCCATTTTTTCGATTGTTAGAGGAAGCATGCATGTATGTTTCACCCAGATATTTTCGTGGGTAAGCAACAGCATCTACCTTTTTCAGTAAGGTGGATGGATACCCTGAAACCAGTCGTTGGCGCTCACCCTCTTTCTCGATCGCTCTCGTTTTCTGAACATTTTCAGTGCTTGATTCAGCATAAGAAGAGCAAAAAGGGGACGCTCGCTTCAATGTCCTAGCCGAGACAATATGCAACTCCTGGAAACCTGAGTTGTTCTGAACAGCCAAACAATCATCTCCTGCTCGCACGTCAAACCTTGCATCGACTTGATAACAGTTCAATGTTGACATTTTATTGGACTTTGCAACTTCACAACTCCCAGAACCCTGTAATAATAGCCAAAAAATGATTAGTCA
>VEXP01000070.1:0-11521 GCA_008921755.1 Aristotelia chilensis
AAAAAAAATTAATTTTTTTTATTTGGGTATATATATTTTTTGTTGACAGTTAAGAAAAGGACGTTTCTGTTTGCCCTAGATTCTGTATATGCTCTTCTGATCTGATCTCCGTACTGTTTTTATTGTAAAGTTGTCATCTTTTTATAATTTACTTTTTTGTTTTGTGTTATTTAATCACATTATCAACAGTAAATTATCATTTGTGTTAATCATAATATATGTACAATTGTGATTCTGTATATGTTGTTATTATTGTAGAGAGAGAGAGAGAGAGAGAGAGAGTGATTTGAATTGTGTGTGAGCTTGATTGCTTGCTTGCCTTGTAGCAAGTGATACATTTTTTAGCTGAATTTTGATTGGATGGTGAGAAATTTAGGTGTGTGATGCTTCTCAGGCCGAGAAGACGGATTACGAGGTAGTTTAATCGGAGGGAGTTCTTCGACATTTGCATTATTGGCGAGGTATAATCTTTTGCACGATTTGATCTTTATTATGTATTGCTTAATGTTGCTATAATGGAAAATTTTATGGAAATTGTACTTGTTTTGTATAAATGTATCGGTTTTGCTGTCTGGGTATTCTTTGGAATTCTGTTTTGTGATTATATTGTTAGTTTTGGAACTTTGGGGATGGGTATGTTGCAATGGAAATGGGAAAGTTTTTTTGTTGGGGTTTTGGTTTGGTTAGTGCAAATCGAAGGTATGCATTGTCGGTAGTGTTTTCAGAATTGGGTTTTATGATATGATTGTAATTTGGAAAAATAAATAGTTCTTAGGAATTGGGGATCAGTGAGTGTCTGGGAAATTAATGCAATGAAGGTTTGTAAGTTGAGTTTCAATGTAGTTGGTATGTAATTATTCAAAACTGGTTGCGTCATTGTATTATAGTTCTGTGAAATGTAGTTTTAAGAAACTTGGGGTTGATGAGCTTATTGAAAGTAAAAAATGAAAAAGTTAGTTACTAGGGTTTTTGGTTTTGTCGTCACAAATGAAGTGGAACAATCATTTTGTGTACTTATGTTCAAAATCATTCGTTGGCTTTCACCTAAAAATCTGGAGTTGATTTACTGGAATTGATTGATTTTCTAAATCTGCAGGTAGCCAAGGAGCAAGCTAAAGTGGCGTGTTGGTGCAAATGTCAAAGTCTCCCTCCCCTGAATTGCTAGAGTCTACAACATCCTCATCTACTTCTCAGTCTAGGTTAGTATGTCAGAAATTTATCTTTACAGCTGATGAGTATTTCAGCTATAAAATATCACCTTATAGAGCAAAATGTTATATGCATTTACTAATTTTGAATATTATTAAGAGCGAAAATGGAAGCCATCGGAAATGAAAATATATTAAACTTTTAATCACAGAAATCATTATCATCATCTTCAATCTTTGAATCTGTAGCTTAAAAATCAGTTTGTAGATTCTTTTGAATTCAAATCAATGTTATATTTTTCTTTCGTTTTATTTTCTTTTTTGGGTGCATTAATTGCTATTTGTGGGAATATGAATTTTCTGGTTACATCCAGGGAATCAAATGGAACAAAAGGAATGGACGATCCAGAAAAAACAATGGCCACAGTTGCTCGTTTTATTGAGCAACTACATGCCAACAAGTCTTCACCACTTGAGAAAGAACTTATTACAGCACGTGTTCTCGGTATTGCCAGAGCAAGAAAGGAGGCGAGGGCACTTATTGGTTCTCATGCCCAAGCAATGCCATTGTTCATATCCATTCTTAGGAGCGGCACCCCTATGGCAAAAGTGAATGTTGCTGCAACTCTGAGTGTTCTTTGCAAAGATGATGAATTACGATTAAAGGTGCTTCTAGGTGGGTGCATCCCACCATTACTCTCACTTTTAAAGTCTGAATCAACTGAGGCTAGGAAGGCAGCGGCAGAGGCAATATATGAAGTTTCTTCTGGTGGACTTTCAGATGATCATGTTGGTATGAAAATATTTGTTACAGAAGGTGTGGTACCAACTTTATGGGATCAGCTTAATCCAAAGAACAAGGAGGACAAAGTGGTAGAAGGGTTTGTAACTGGAGCTTTGAGGAATCTATGTGGCGACAAGGATGGTTATTGGAAAGCAACAGTTGAGGCTGGAGGGGTAGATATCATTGTGGGTCTTCTGTCTTCCGGCGATGCTGCTGCTCAGTCCAATGCAGCTTCTCTGTTGGCCCGCCTGATGTTGGCTTTCAGTGATAGTATGCCCAAAGTAATTGATTCTGGAGCTGTCAAAGCTTTGCTTCAGCTCGTGGGTCAGAAAAATGACATTTCCGTTCGTGCCAGCGCTGCTGATGCTTTGGAGGCTCTTTCTTCAAAGTCAGTTAAGGCTAAGAAGGCTGTTGTAGATGCAGATGGTGTTCAAATTCTCATTGGGGCTATTGTTGCTCCATCTAAAGAGTGTATGCAAGGGGAGTGCGGCCAGGCCCTTCAAGGGCATGCAACACGAGCTTTATCGAATATTTTTGGTGGGATGTGTGCTTTAATACTATATCTTGGAGAGCTATCCAAATCCCCTCGCCTAGCTGCACCTGTTGCTGATATAATTGGATCACTTGCATATGCTTTGATGGTCTTTCAGCAAAATTCTAGTGTTGATGAGGAGCCTTTTGATGGGACGCAGGTAGAGGATATATTAGTGACACTACTGAAGCCTCGTGATAATAAGCTGGTTCAAGAACGTATCCTTGAGGCTATGGCAAGCTTGTATGGCAACATCTATCTCTCAAGACAGCTTAATCATGCAGAAGCAAAGAAGGTCCTTATTGGACTCATAACTATGGCTGCTGGTGATGTGCAGGAGTATCTGATACTTTCTTTAACCAACCTGTGCTGTGATGGGGTTGGCGTCTGGGAGGCCATTAAAAGGCGAGAAGGAATTCAGTTACTGATATCATTGCTGGGCTTATCCAGTGAGCAGCATCAGGAGTACGCTGTTCAGCTGCTGGTGATTTTGACTGACCAGGTGGATGACAGCAAGTGGGCTATCACCGCTGCTGGTGGGATTCCTCCATTGGTGCAATTATTAGAGACGGGATCTCAGAAGGCAAGGGAGGATGCAGCACATGTTCTGTGGAACTTGTGCTGTCACAGTGAAGACATTCGTGCCTGCGTCGAAAGTGCAGGAGCCATCCCAGCATTCTTGTGGCTTCTAAAATGTGGTGGGCCAAAAGGGCAAGAAGCCTCAGCTATGGCACTTACAAAACTTGTCCAAACAGCTGATTCTGCCACCATTAATCAATTATTAGCTTTGCTCCTAGGTGAGTCCCCAAGCTCAAAAGCCCATATAATTAAGGCTTTGGGTCATGTACTCACATTGGCATCACACAAGGATCTTCTGCATAAGGGATCTGCTGCTAATAAAGGGCTGAGCTCTCTTGTCCAGGTTCTCAGCTCCTCAAATGAAGAAACACAGGAGTATGCAGCTTCTGTCCTAGCTGATCTGTTCAACACGAGACCAGATATCTGCGATAGTCTTGCAACTGACGAGATTATAAATCCTTGCTTGAAGCTTTTGACCAGCAATACTCAAGTCGTTGCAACACAATTAGCTCGAGCATTGGGCGCTCTGTCACGTCCAACTAAGACCAAAACTACAAAGAAGATGCCTTATATTGCAGAAGGGGATGTCAAGCCTCTAATTAAGTTGGCCAAAACTTCTTCCATTGATTCTGCTGAAACTGCAGTTGCTGCACTGGCCAATCTCCTCTCTGACCCCCAGATTGCTGCAGAAGCCCTGGCAGAAGATATTGTTTCTGCTTTGACAAGAGTGCTGGGAGAAGGAACTCCAGAAGGCAAGAAGAATGCATCACAGGCCCTTCATCAGTTACTAATGCATTTTCCAGTGGGTGAAGTGCTCAGAGGAAATGCTCAGTGTCGTTTCACTGTCCTTGCACTTGTTGATTCCTTAAATGCAATGGATATGGATGGAACTGATGCTGCGGCCGCTTTAGAAGTTGTTGCACTTTTGGCTAGGACAAAACAGGGTGTGAACTTCACTTATCCACTATGGTCTGCCCTTGCTGAAGTTCCCTCAAGCTTAGCCACTCTTGTGCACTGCCTGGCTAATGGAACTCCTCTAGTACAAGATAAGGCCATAGAGATTCTGTCTAGGCTTTGCGGGGAACAACCAGTTGTGCTAGGTGATCTGTTGGTTGCAAGACCAGGATCTATTGGTTCATTAGCTAATAGAATAATGAATTCGTCCAGTTTAGAAGTGAGAGTTGGAGGGACTGCATTACTTATATGTGCTGCAAAAGAACACAAAAAGCAGTCAATGGAAGCGCTTGATCTGTCCGGATATTTGAAACCCCTCATATATACTTTAGTGGAGATGATGAAGCAGAATTCTAGCTGTTCCTCTTTAGAAATTGAAGTCAGAACTCCAAGAGCTTTTATGGAAAGAACTGCATTTCAGGAAGGAGATGAGTTTGATGTCCCTGATCCAGCCACTGTCTTGGGTGGCACTGTTGCCTTATGGTTGTTATCAATCATTTGTTCCTTTCATGCAAAGAACTCACTCACTGTAGTGGAAGCTGGTGGACTTGAGGTTCTCTCAGACAAGCTTGCAGGTTATACTTCCAATCCACAGGTATGGCCTGATTTATTTTTTCAATTTACTCTCTTTGTTGGGCTCTAGGGCAGCCTTCTCTTTTGCTCTTTTGTTCTGGTGCTTTACTATTTTATAAAATGAGTGGTGCTGAACTTAAAAGCAATTTGATTATTTGAAACTAGGTGCCTCGACATGAGATTATTGATGCTTGACATGAAAAAATTATTTAGGGGATAAGCTTACGGGCTATCTACACATAGGGATTTTATCATTATCAATCTACCTGTATTGTGAGGTGATACTGGTTCCATCTGCTGCATCAATATTTATAGGCCAGATCTAGATGTTTTACTGGTAACTAGGCCTATCAATGGATTGGATTTTGATTTGAAACCGATTCGTTCCAGGTACAATTAATTGGAAATGGTAAAGGAATTATACCACTCAAACACAAAGTTTAAGAAAATGCAATAAATTATATGACACCTCATATATTTAGTATCAATATTCCAAAATTACCATCATTTTAAAGTGTTTTCTAAAGAAAACGTGAGCCCCACAAATAAAAAAGTTGGGGTAAAACTGGAAAATAACAAATTTATTGAAAAGATAAGGTATGTATTTCTAATTTAATATGATGTAAAATTTTCGCATATCAAATTATTCTTCAACTATTTTAGTTTAGTGTATATATTAACAGTCACAAGTTTTTAGTAGACTTTGTGAAATTATAATTGTTAAATCCATAACCTAAAGTGTTGCAAACTAAATTGTATGAGTTAAAGAATTATATCCGAATCCGTTGACAGCCTTACTGGTAACACATTCTTGTAGTTTTCTTTCATCTTTTATACTGTCATGTTACTGTAGGGTTTGTTTTACTGCCTGGAGATCCTTATCTGGACCAGGATGTTAAGGAAATACCAGTCTTATATCAATGGAGAAATGTGTTTGTTATAACCAACTTGAATTTGGATAATTAGTTTGTTATGATTTGGGGTTCTAGACTAATATAATTATAAAAACAGAATTAGAGATGGTAAAGCCAGGACCAGGACAGAATTTGAGAAAAATTTCCCTGCCTGGGTTGCCTTTCTTTGCTCTTTAATCTTCTATTGGCATTTAAATAACATGTATTTTAAGTGCTTTGTATTTGTAGTTGTTTTTGGAGTCTAAAAATTGTTTGCTTGAGATATGGTAGCTGAACAAAAAATCATGTTCATTCACAGGCTGAATATGAGGATACAGAAGGTATATGGATTAGTGCCCTGCTCCTGGCAATTCTGTTCCGAGATGAGAATGTTGTTCTGTCTCCCACAACAATGCGCACAATACCTTCACTTGCTCTACTGCTGAGGTCTGATGAAGTGATTGATAGATATTTTGCTGCCCAGGCCATGGCTAGTCTTGTTTGTAATGGAAGCAAGGGAATAAATCTTGCCATTGCAAATTCAGGTGCTGTTGCCGGGTTAATATCCTTGATTGGTCACATGGCATCAGAGATGCCAAACCTTGTGGCTTTATCAGAAGAATTTAATCTGGTACCAAACCCTGGTCAAGTTGTTCTAGAACACCTTTTTGAAATTGAAGATGTAAGAGTTGGTTCTACTGCACGCAAATCTATACCTCTATTAGTGGATCTTTTGAGACCAATACCAGATAAGCCAGGTGCCCCTCCTATTGCTGTTCAACTCTTGACCCGTATTGCAGTTGGAAGTGATGCAAATAAATTAATTATGGCTGAAGCTGGAGCTCTGGATGCTTTGACAAAGTACCTTTCTTTGAGCCCTAGAGACTCAACGGAGGCCAGTATATCTGAATTATTGAGAATATTATTTAGCAATCCTGATCTTATTCGATTTGAATCATCACTCAGCTCCTTGAATCAACTCATAGCTGTTCTGCGTCTGGGGTCAAGAAGTGCTAGATTGAGCGCTGCAAGGGCTCTCCGTCAACTTTTTGATGCTGAGAACATCAGAGATTCTGAATTAGCTAGGCAGGCTGTTCAACCATTGGTTGACATGCTTAATGCTGTATCAGAGAGTGAGCAAGAGGCTGCTCTTGTTGCCTTGATCAAGCTGACTTGTTCAGATACTTCAAAAGCAGCTTTACTCACTGATGTGGAAGGAGACCCATTGGATAGTCTGCACAAAATGTTATCTTCTGCTTCATCCTTGGAATTAAAGAGGAACGCTGCTGAACTTTGTATTATTCTGTTTGGTAGTACAAAACTCGGAGCAAATCCAATTGTCTCTGAATGCATACAGCCCCTTATATCTCTTATGCAGTCTGATACAACTGCAGCAGTGGAATCTGGGGTTTGTGCTTTTGAAAGATTGTTGGATAATGAACAACAGGTGGAGCTTGCAGCGGCCTGTGATATTGTGGATCTCCTGGTCGGCTTGATTTCTGGGACAAATTATAGGCTTATTGAGGCAAGTATATGTGCTCTCATAAAGTTGGGCAAAGATCGGACCCCATGCAAATTGGATATGGTCAAAGCCGGCGTTATTGATAATTGTCTAGAGCTACTCCCCGCTGCACCTAGTTCATTCTGCTCTTCAATTGCAGAACTGTTCCGCATTTTGACAAATAGTGGTGCAATTGCTAGAAGTTCAGATGCTGCAAAAATAGTAGAACCCCTTTTCGTGGTTTTATATCGTCCTGATTTCGGTTTATGGGGACAGCACAGTGCCTTGCAAGCACTTGTAAATATTTTGGAGAAGCCACAAAGCCTTGCCACTCTGAAACTTACTCCCAGCCAAGTCATTGAGCCTCTGATTTCATTTCTGGAATCACCATCTCAAGCCATCCAGCAGCTTGGCACAGAATTGCTAACTCATCTTCTTGCACAGGAACATTTTCAGCTAGATATCACCACAAAAAATGCCGTTGTGCCGCTTGTGCAGCTTGCAGGAATCGGAATATTGAACTTACAGCAAACAGCAATAAAGGCATTGGAAAAGATTTCCACTAGCTGGCCAAAGGCAGTTGCAGATGCTGGAGGTATCTTCGAGCTTTCAAAGGCTATCATTCAAGATGATCCTCAACCACCCCATCAACTATGGGAATCAGCTGCTTTGGTTCTCTGCAATATTCTGTGTTTTAACGCTGAGTACTATATAGAAGTTCCTCCAGTGGTTCTTGTGAAAATGTTGTACTCAACACTGGAGAGCACTATCACGGTGGCTCTCAATGCCTTAATTGTTCATGAAAAGAGTGATGCTTCGAGTGCTGAACAGATGGCTGAAGCTGGTGCCATAGATGCTTTGTTGGACCTTCTAAGATCTCATCAGTGTGAAGAACCATCCGGAAAATTACTTGAAGCTTTATTCAACAATCTGAGGGTACGAGAGATGAAGGTTTCCAAATATGCAATCGCTCCTTTATCGCAGTATCTCTTAGACCCACAAACAAGATCACAATCTGGCAGGCTTCTTGCAGCTCTTGCTCTTGGGGATCTCTCACAGCATGAAGGACTTGCTAGAGCCAGTGATTCCGTTTCTGCATGTCGTGCACTAATAAGCTTGCTTGAAGATCAGCCAACAGAAGAAATGAAAATGGTGTCAATTTGTGCATTGCAAAACTTTGTCATGCACAGTAGAACTAATAGGAGAGCTGTTGCCGAAGCTGGTGGCATTTTAGTGATTCAGGAATTGCTAGTGTCTCCTAATCCAGAAATTGCTGGGCAGGCAGCATTGCTGATCAGATTTTTATTTTGTAATCACACTCTCCAAGAGTATGTATCAAATGAGCTTATCAGATCTTTGACAGGTCAGTTACAATGCAGCAGTTTAATCCTCATTTATTATGTACTTTGATACTTTGCATTCAAAGATTGGCCAACTGTGATGTTAATATCAGTTTATGTGTCTCCATTGATAGCATAAAGTTTTCCATGAAGAGGATTTGAAAATTTCTGCCTTGCATTTGAGGCTCCCCCCATTCCCAACATCAATTAGTGTTTACGTATTACTTTGTTTTCTTGTTATTTGACATATAGTTTATTATTATAATAAACTTTCCATAAGAAAGAAGATTTTAGAGAAAAATTATAGCAAAATCACGTCAATATGGCATGCTATAGAACATGTACACAGCAAGCACTCTTTAGCTTACTTTTTTGGCTTTCTTGAAGTCCCTTTCTCCTGTTTTTTTTTTTTCTCCCCAATGCTGGTGGTTCTTTGTATATGTTCTTGTTCTTACTTTCCATGTAAATATTGAAACCTGTTGTTATATGGTTTTGCAGCTGCACTAGAAAGAGAATTGTGGTCTACAGCTACTATCAATGAAGAGGTTTTGAGAACCTTACATGTGATATTCACCAGCTTTCCTAAGCTCCATATTTCTGAAGCAGCTACCCTGTGTATTCCTCATTTGATAGGAGCACTTAAGTCTGGTAGCGAGGCTGCTCAGGAATCTGTATTGGACACCCTATGCTTGTTAAAACATTCTTGGTCAACCATGCCAATAGATATTGCAAAGTCCCAGGCCATGATTGCAGCTGAAGCCATTCCTATTTTGCAAATGCTGATGAAATCATGCCCACCAAGTTTCCATGAAAGAGCAGAGAGTCTGCTGCACTGCTTACCAGGGTGTTTGACTGTAACCATTAAGCGTGGCAACAACCTAAAGCAGACCATGGGAACCACAAATGCTTTTTGCCGATTGACAATAGGCAACGGTCCTCCTCGGCAAACCAAGGTAATAGTTTTGTTGAAAGTTTACGTCTAAAAATAAGTTGTATTTCCTAGATCAAATAGATTGGAAAGGGATTGAGATATTGATTTATTTACCCTTAACAGAATTCCTAGCATGTTAGCTCATTATTCGTTTCAACGTGTGTTTGTTGTGATATGGTGGGGAATTCCACATTGTGGTGCATGCAGAGTTCCCCATCTTCTATGAAGATTCATTTACCAGTTTCTAGTTTCTCTTCTTTGGAAGGATAGGAAGTCTGCATCTATGGATTTAGTGAGAAATTTTACTCTTTACATCATTCCTGAATTAATCAAACATACTTTTGGGAGGAAATTTATTTTGAACGAACAATTTCTCAGGAAGTTGTATAATTCATTTTTCACAAATTTTCGTGTTGTACCATAATTTAATCAGAGCCTTCTCACATAAAATGTGCATAGAAAGCTATGTCCATTGCTGATTATGTTTTATTTTCTCACTATTATTAGGTTGTCAGCCACAGTAATACTCCAGAATGGAAAGAAGGGTTTACATGGGCTTTTGATGTACCTCCGAAGGGACAAAAACTCCACATTATATGCAAAAGCAAAAATACTTTTGGGAAGGTAATCAGATTTCTCATTTCATGCTTGTAGTGCATTCGTCACAGGTGGATTGAGCTCATCATTCAATTGTTGCAATCAATATATAGTGCTCATCATTGTACAGATGGGCAATGCCTCATTTCACTAAGAAAGATTTAAACAGCTGAATACAGGAAAACCATAGCTTTAATTTCTGTATATGATGACTGCCCTTGATGTGGCACATTGAAATTGTTGATTGCTACAATGGTTTGATCCCCTCACAAATTATGTTGCTTTCATATTTCTGATTGAGGTGGTTGGCTTTTTCAGACAACTCTTGGAAAAGTGACTATCCAAATTGACAAAGTTGTGACAGAAGGAGTATACAGTGGACTATTCAGCCTAAATCACGACAGCAACAAAGATGGCTCTTCCAGAACGCTTGAAATTGAGATTACCTGGTCCAACAGAATGTCAAATGATATGATATAAGCAGGGTATTGGTTTATTTCTATACAAGCAAGCGCAATTGGGTGCAGCAAGGTACTCACAAAGCTAAGAAGAAAACGATTGATGGTTGATCTTGATGGGGTGCAGGAGGTTGGTTTGCTTGTAAGTATTTATATCTTTTGAAGGTCCAGTTTTGTAGTATTAAATATTACACTGCTTCTTAAGCTGTAAAGTGTAAAATGTTGATTATTTTACGGAGGTGAAGAGTCAAAAGGGGTTCCCACGGTGTAGGGATTGTGAAAGCTGTTTAGAAGTTTATTGTACAGGGTCAGTCTGTAGGCACTAGCGTCTAAAACATATATACTGGAGAAAAAATGGCATTGAGAAAAATGATGAAATCAGGTTTTTTACACGAAGTGCTGCCTTTTTAGTGGTGGAAATGGGCTATATTGGTGCTTGTATTGTGCTACTGTGCAAGATATTTTTATACAAAGAAGCAACTATATGGGTATTGATCATAAAATTGCCACTGCTTGTTTTCAAATGTTAGCCTTAATGTGCGTTATACTCACAAGACTCATTTGATTTATACAGATGTGTTACAGGTGAAAAAGCAGACAACATTGAATTTCCCTTGTATCATTTATCCAAGTATATATATTTAACCTGTAGAATTTGTTTGGCAATTTTGCAGTATGAATTGGCTGTTCAATAATTTGCACAGTTATCACTCAAATAAAATTGGCATGTGTTCAAGTCAATCTCTTTCCTGGCCCCCTTTAATATAATTGGGTGTTCTAATCTAACATAATTCAATTTGGCCAAAAAAAGACATAAATACTGAACTTCATCAAGTGCTTTCAAGGCCAAATTAATTCACCAGCCATAAGAAAGAACCCTTGTCATTTATTTTTACAGAGAAAATCACATTTGCATGTNTTATTTTTACAGAGAAAATCACATTTGCATGTTACTTACAGGTTACAAAGAGGAAAGAAAGTGAAAAAGCATCCATTTCCAAGATAAAGATGTTTGCAGACTTCCAAAGCTAAGGTCCATAAAGGTATCATCCTAGATTAGGTCAAATCTATACCCATATCCAGCGCAATGCCCACTTCCAGCTAACCTCTACTTGAGGTAAATGATGAAAATTAAGAAATTGATGCATCAACAAACATTTCCATATTATTCACCTATATGATGGGCAACAAAACTGTAGATTGGAATAGGCGTTGGACCATTTTTTTTTTT
>VEXP01000071.1:0-11506 GCA_008921755.1 Aristotelia chilensis
GGGGTTTGCCTAGCTTCTGCTTTCGCTTTAAATAGTGCTGAAAATGCAGAAAGCAGAAACTAAGGTTTGCCAAGCACAGTGCTAGGTTAAGTTGAGTTTTATTTTGCTTATTATTAAAAGTAGAAAGCAAAAAGTAGAAATTAGGGTTTCCCAAACGTAGTGCTAGGTTAAGTTGGGTTGTTTTTTATTGCCTAATATTATTTTACAGGGGGGGAATGATGTGTATTATCTTGTGTTATAGTTGTTTATGCAACATCTTGTGATATGTTTTTGTGGGTTTTCTTTATTTGAATTGTTTGTTTCGATCCAATTTAGCTTTTATTATTTGGATTCGAATCCATTTGCACTTCTTTCCGTTGTAGTAAATTATGTTTCATATGTGGAACTTTTGTGGGTCTATTTTTAATTCACCTATTTCTAATGAAACGATCATTAAATATATCTTTTGATTTCTAAGAGAGTAATTTCTGTCGCGCAGGAACGACGTGTTCACTCCGCTGTGAAGTCCACTGGCACTGTTGCCCCTCGTGCTGGGCCCACTCCGGGTTCTTCAGCTGACAGAAACACCCAAGGTATTCAGGGTATGTCTCACTAGTTACCCCTGGTGAGAATATGGATTCTCTATTATTTATGCCCTTTTGTTAAATCTTTATTCTTAGTGTCCTGACTCGGCATACTTTATTCTCTTAGTTTTTGGGCCCGGTTCTTGCATTTACTGTGCTATTTGGCTCCCTTTTCTGCTCTTAATTGTGAGCCAACGTGTTGGGACCTTTTATTGTCACTACCTTGTTTTGACCAATTTGAAATTATATATGGTCTTGAATAATAGGTAGCTGATGTGTAAATGAATTTAAACATAGGGTGTAAACTCTATATCAATGTACTGGTACTTAACCGATTGGTTTTAAAAGCACATTCATCTGTATCTTTATATAGAAGCATATATTTACACACTTTCCAATGACCGTCCATACCTTGTGCTCCTTACGTTCTCTTGCTTATGCTACAAGATCTGGACACTTAATGTTTTATCTTGTGATGATAGAATTGGATTTGTGACCACCACAATATGCCTGTTTGTTTTACTTAAAAAAAAAAAAGAAAGGAAAAAGATGTGTGAACTTTTTCTTGTATATTTACTTAATTTTGGTTGATATTGATCATGTACTTTAATTTGTGGTAAATAAATACATGTTCCGTTTCTAAAAATGTCTGGCTTATGGGTTTATATTTACTTCACAGGGAAAACCATTTCTGGCAATAAGCGTGCCAGCTTTGTTGATATTCAGTCACGAACATCCATACAACTTAACAATCAGAAGAGTGTTGAGAAGAATCGAGTGCCATTTAAATCTGCTAATCCTGGATGGTTTGCACCTTCGGGAGCCAACAATAACCTTGTGATAAGCTTCTCGGATGATGACAGTGGCAGTGAATTCGAAGATAACCGACAAGCGAAAGCTTTATATAATAAATCCAATGCGGCTGGGGTGGATGGCAATCGAAGACCACCTACCTCATTATCAGCAAAGTCGAACAATTTAAGGCAGACTGCCACAAATGTAAACAAAGTAATGCCCAAGAAATCATCTTTAAATCATACATTTATCTCATCGATTGCCAAAGCTCATGGAGGAGTGAACTCCAGGGGTGCTGGGCCCTCATCAACGGAGCAAGGATCTCGGGTTAGGAATTTTAATACCCTTAACAAAAATTCAGCAAGCCAAGAACATGGAAGTGATCAAGGTGTTGGTTTGAAGAATAATAAACTCCAGGACTTGAGGCAGCAGATTGCACTTCGGGAAAGTGAGTTGAAGCTTAAGGCTGCCGAGCAAAATAAAGAATTGGTTTCATTTTCATTCAGGGATAATAATGCTATGAATTTAAGCAATGACGCAGCTAGGAAATGCAAATCACCTTCTGATGATGTTGGACAATTAGAACCAAAAGAACCAGACAAGAAGCGCTTAAAAGTCAGTGGATCTTATTCTGCCCAGCCGACTTCAGATGGCCGAAAAGAAAGTCTTGTTGCAAAATTTATCTTACCATCAAAAGAGCCAGTGTTGGAGAACAGTAGTCTGCTGGACAGGAACAAAGTTGATTCTAGCCATAAAATAATTCCCACAAGCAGAGCTGGGTCAAGCACTGTTAAATGGCAAAAGCAAGATGATAGATGGACGGATGTTTCACCGGAGAATACACGTAGTGCAGTAAAAAATGGTGAACAATTTGTTTATTTCTATAAATATTATCCTATACAATGCTGTGAGTTGCACTGACAAATGAAGTGGCAATGTTCTGCAGGTGCTGACATCAACCCTGGCTGCAATCAATCTGACAGGAGTAACAGGCGGGTGGATCCTTGTGTTGTGTTAAACCAAACTGAACCGGTAGCAAATATGGCTGCGAGTAATTTGCCAAGGAGTTTAGTAAGTTTATGTTTTAGGATGTACATTTACACTGCACTTTGTCTATATTTATTCAGTCACCTTTGAATACCTTTCTTCATATTATATGCTTCATACAGATGTGCTTTCGAATTCTATAGCATGGTATAAAGTTGGTGTCAAGAGTTATGTGTTTTTGCACAGTGGTGATTATACTGCAGGAAATATGAACAATTAAATTTTTTTTAATATACTTTTGTGAATTGAACTCTTTTTATTTATTTTTGGTTTGCCATTGCAAATAGTGTTGTAAAATCATTGTCTCTGTCATGATGGATACATAGAAAAACTAGTCATGGAAGTATTTGGCTCCAGGGTTTACACAGACAGGCTTAAAAATTTTCTTTTAAATTTGATATGAAGTTAAAATAATCTTACAAGTGTCAGTGTTCAAATAATTTTAGAAAT
Organism: Aristotelia chilensis; assembly: GCA_008921755.1. Lineage (NCBI taxonomy): Eukaryota > Viridiplantae > Streptophyta > Magnoliopsida > Oxalidales > Elaeocarpaceae > Aristotelia > Aristotelia chilensis. Next base: position 2,856 of record VEXP01000071.1, read on the forward strand.
CAGAATTTTTCCATGCTTCTTGTTTATTAATTAATATTTTTGTAACTTTACAGATCAGCAAGGAGTTGAATCATCCAAGTAAGATTGGTGGACATCATGCGCCAAGTTCTTTCTTAAATGACGCAACAAGAGACCATCACAAAATCATTTCAGGTGATAGGACACTTGAGCCCTCATTCAACAACATGTATCAGGTGTGTTTCCAGGCTCCAGATAGCAAATTGGAGGTCTTTGATGTGTGCTGGCTGTAACATTCCTTCATTGACCTTTGTTTGCGTTCTTACTATATTGATGTTTTGTTAATTATTATATTCCAGGCATCTCTGAACAATGCAAGCTTCTGGAATTCTTTGGATAATGTGAATGTCTCAGGACATGGTAACATGGATCTACGGCCATTAGTTGAAATGGAGGAATCGCTAGATAGGGAGCTGGAGGAAGCACAAGATCACAGGCGCATGTGTGAAATTGAAGAAAGAAATGCTCTGAAAGCTTATCGGAAAGCCCAGAGAGCTTTGGTTGAAGCTAATGCTAGATGTACAGATCTTTATCGCAAAAGGGAACTGTGTTCTGCCCACTTTCGATCTTTAATTATGAATGATTCTAGTTTATTGTGGTCCTCTGGGCGGCACGAACATGTTGGAATTGGGTTGGATCCCTCAAATAACTTAACTGAAAATGTGGATTTAATACCCATGTCAAGCCATCAGATGCGGACTGACTATGATGGTATTAATCAACGAGGGTATGACTCAAATTTGCAACGTGTCAATGTGAATGGACAAAATTTGGGGTCAGAACCATGCAGTGAGCCTGATGCTAGCACATCAGAGCCATTGCCTCATATTAGCAAGAATGCTGCAACTGGAGTAAGCTCTCCATCCAATGATACAAATATTTCTGCAGATGAAGATGAAGAGACATTTCCAATGGACCATGAATCCAGTCAGCCTAACTTTAAATATCAACAAAAGGAGCAAAATTCTGAAGGAAGGCAGCTGGACCCAAACAATGAGTCAAACAAAAAAATTTCAATTGATGTTCCCAAGGATTCTTTGCTTCTTGAAGCAACATTAAGGTCGGAACTATTTGCACGGCTAGGAATGAGAACTTTGTCAAAGACTAGTAATTCATGTGACAATGTAGAGCCTGCAGTTGAAGAAGGGGCTGAAGATGATGGTGTAAGTGATAAAACGCAGATGAGTAATGGCAGTGTTCCATTCTCTGAGGCAGAAAAAAACCAACAAGATGATCTTGGAGGTAACTTCAATTGAAACAAAATAAATAAACATTGTTAGCAATCCTTGAGTCTATAAAAAAATAATTAGCTATGGGGTCATGTCATTCTGAATGAAAAGTCTTATTGTCATTACGGTTGATAAAATTAATAATTGTTCAACTATATGGTCATTTTTGCTCCAATTCTTTGATCTAAATCTTCTTTTGTTTAATATCTGAAAATGTATCATATATTTTAATCTTGTTATATATTCTTCTTGAAGCCTGTGTTAAATATGGGTATAGAATTTGGTGTTGATATTTCTCTGATTGGTTCAATGACCAGATTTGAGTGATATTAGGGAATTATTTTGACATGCTTACTGACTGTTGGTTGGAAAGTCATTGTCGTCTAATTTTATTATGAGAAAACACTAATTGGTGCTTTGATTATTTGGTTTATTTGTGAGGAAATTAGTGTCTAATTTCATGGTTGGAATCTGAGGAATTTGGCCATCACTAACTGCTCCTGGACATGATGGTATAATTTAACGTTAAGGCAGATGGTAATTGAATTGCATGCTAGTTGGTGTGGCTACTCTGTTATTCTGAACTTTAAAGTGCTTCTTATGCAGTCAAATTGGATTAAAAACTTCATAGTAATTATCTGTCAAATTTCTACACATAACTGATAACTCACAGTTATTCATCATTGTCCTGAACTATGAGGATTCAATTGGTATTGATTTAGATAGGGTACCTGAATGCTTTATTATACATGATCGTTTATTGCAATTTTATTGCTTCTTTTATTTATTTTGCAGAAAATAATTTGTAATTTCCTTTTTGTAATTTAGGTATTGATAGGCCTGAAAGAAGTTTCTTTGAGACTCCTGTCCAGATCCAGAACCAGTGCCATGTTGAAAAGAGTCCTTTGAAAATTCACTCACCTGCTGATTCTGAGAATGGTGGATTTCCCACCAGAGGTCACCAGTCAACAACATTTGTAATTGTTTCACTTCCTTTGATTTTGAGGAGCACATTTAGTCATATGAAAGTCAACTCCCCTATAACTTCACTAGAATTACAGCCTAGAAATCAACAGAATCATACATATGTAGTTTACGGTGATTGGGGTGCTTGTGTCAACTCTGATGAAAACCAGTGGAGCAATTTAATAGCAAACTCAATGAAGGCTACTGTTAGGGATCCATGCAGAGGAGAAATGGGCTCTTATACCTGCAATCGTGCGGTTGATCCGTTTTGGCCACTCTGCATGTATGAGCTCCGAGGAAAATGCAACAATGATGAATGTCCTTGGCAACATGTTAAAAACATCTCTAATGGAAATATGTATCAGCATCAGCAAGATGATTCTGATAGTGCAGGTATGAATATTCCTTTAATAACTTTGGAAACCTGTGGTTTGTTTCTGACATTATTGAAATAATGCTTCTGCAGATTGTCAGGTTGGCTTAACATTATGTCAGCAAAATTGTAATGGTGCAAAAAAACTTTCCAAGTGTTATGATGTTTTGACTCCAACTTATCTAGTTGGCTTAGATATCCTAAAGGCAGATCCACATTCATATGAATCTCTTGTAGCATGGAAAAGTGGACAATGCTGGCGAAAGTGTTTCAGTATTACCTTGGCTTTATCAAGTTTGTTTCAGTATTTTCCTGAAGATGAACCATTCTTGCATGGCAGCGATGGTCGTATTGAGGTCCATGGGAGTTGGAGTAGACAGTCATCATATTTCCAGAGTAGAAATGGCATAGCGGTTTGTTTTCTATATTCTGTATAATGTTCATAATTTATTAGCCTGATGTTTCATATATGACTCTTATGGTCTTGGCGCATTGATATTACCAATCTATATAAATCGATTGTTTGTTATGCTTTGTAACTATATTTTAGTCTCATGCTTCATCTGAGTGACATTGCTTCAATGGGATACATCTTTGTGGTTCATTCAATTGTCAAACATAATTATGTAATAGTTTTTTTAGCTAAAGTGTGCATCACATGAATACAAGTGGCCTGCACTGTGAAGTTACATGGTTTACTATTTCTACCTGTTTACAGATTCTTTCTTATTGTAAGAAGATGATGTGATAAGCTTAGTTGCATTTACTAAAATGAGAGTTCTAGCGAATTTCCAATTAATGTCACCTTTCTTTTTGTAAGCCTTGTTCATAAGCAAGACATGCAAACTCTCTCCCTCTTTGCCCTCTCCCCAACCCTTCCCGCCCTCCCAAGAAAACACAAAAAGTTTATGTTTTTATCTCTTTGCCTCTGAAGTTTATTGCTTTATTTTTATATTACATTTTTTTTATGGAATCTGCAAAGTTGACATGAATTTTTATATTTCATTTTAATAACTGTCTTATTGTGTTGTTGGCCCATGTTTTCATTTGTGATTTCGTTCTTGTGTTGTGTATATTTAGAATCAACTTAAACAAGCTGTGGTTAATAATTCCCAGTCACTGGAAACGGCTCTTCTTATTCTTAATCAGGAGGTTAACAAAGTAGAGGGTATGACAAAGGTAACTTCTGCAGTAAGCATATTAGCCTGCAACATTAATATTTTTATGGTCATAGTTCAGTTTAGATCATTATCTCAAATTTTGCAGGCTCTCTCTGTGCTTTCACGTGCGCTTGAGGCTGATCCAAAATCTGAAATCCTCTGGATTGTCTATCTGCTTATTTGCTACAGCCATAACAAGTCAGTTGGGAAGGATGACATGTTCTCTTTTGCGGTATGTTATTATATGTTTCCTACTCTGTAAGGAGTAATGCTATGAAGACTGGGGGAGTTTCTGCACGTGTGGAGACTGCCCTACAGTTGTTACTATTGATGTTACGGTAACTCTAAAAAAACACTGTATATTGGTTTTTACGGTTACACACCTGTTGAAGCTTCCTATTTCTCCATAGCACTGCTCTTCTGATTGCGATTAGTCATACTTATCACATATATCTTTGTTGGCACTTGTAATCTACTCTTTCTTCGTTAATGATGCATAGTCAGGCTTGCCCAATGCCCATGATTGTTCTTGCTATCAGTCTTTGATTTACATATGCAAACATATCTGTCATCCTCTCAACTCTATCCACAGTTTCCCCCTCCCTTCTAGTCTTTATTTATTATTATTTTTATTAGTATAATTTTTTATTACTTGGCTCTTTCTATCCAAGACACACCAAAAAATTAGATCTTCAAGAACTTTTCTTACCCAAATGCCTAAACCAATTCTTAGATATGAGTGGGTTATGAATGAAGAGATGAATCACTGATTACTCATGAGATGTTAACCCTCCTGGCTTTGTACTATACTGGACCTATCTTATCGCTAAAATTAATAATTTTAATGAAATAATACTGAAATGTTTATGACAATGACCTTGTATCATTTATGCATATTCTATCATAGCTTTCTTCCTTCTCTGCACTTGTGCAGTTTACAAACTTTTCATGCTGCTTGCACTTTTTTCCTGTGTACAACACATTTGTTTTTTCTCTCCATTAGTGTGGCATGTAGTGGGTGATGGTCTATGGATATTAGGATCTGTCATGTTAATTTGAATACATTAAAAGGTTGATGTGATCTGGACTATGTGCTGGTTTGTTAGAACGTTGAGTTTCAATTACGTTAGAATCATAATTGACTGGGTGGGAACTATAGCTGCATCACACAGCTTGGCTTGGCTTGGATTGATTTGTGATTATACTTAAGCTACTAAATACCGATAGTTCTGTTTGCGTTCATTTACAGAAAAAGAACTAATTTGAATTGAGAAGAGAAATCAAGATGTGGGCAGCTGTGCATGCGGGCTTTATATTAATGGGTCCTACTTTTTAGAAAATTGTACTACTGTCTAAATAGCATTAGGTACTTAAATTTTTCGACAAGCCAAATGTAGATGAAATGCCTTTTTTTTTTTCCTTGGAGCTTTTCCCTTTTGTCAACTGTACTTAAGAGTCTAGGTGGACAATATCCCAGAGTTAGTCAAATAAGTGGCATTATTTGAGAATTAATTGAAATTTTTTTCCTCGTACTGGAAAACTTTCTTGCCATCATCTTCTTGCATTTTGATTTATGTATTTACATGTGTGTATGTGTATTTTATTATTGTTTCAGCAATGAGGTAGACTTATTTAAGTCATTTTAATCATTTTTTCCCTTAAGATATTTGGAATGCAAATTTTTGTATGGAACACTTTTCTTCTTGATTTTCAGGTCAATCACAATGACAGATCGTATGGACTTTGGCTTATGTACATCAACAGTCGGATACAGTTTGATGATCGGTTGGCTGCATATGATGCTGCCATATCGGCGCTCTGCCGCCATACATCTGTATCTGACAGGTTTGAAATGCATGCTAGTGCATGCGTCTTAGACCTGTTTTTGCAGATGATGGATTGTTTATGCATGTCTGGGAATGTTGAGAAGGCCATCCAGAGAATCTATGGGCTCTTCCCTGGTGGAATGAGTTCTGATGAGCCTCATTCACGGTTGCTTTCCGATATTCTCACATGCTTAACAATTTCTGACAAATATATATTCTGGGTTTGTTGTGTGTACTTAGTTATTTACAGGAAGCTACCTGATGCTTTAGTAAAGCTATTTGAATGTGAGAAAGAACTCCTTTCCATTGGATGGCCTTCTGTTCATATAGTAGATGATGAGAAGAAGAGGGCTATAAAGCTGGTAGAAATGGCAGTAGATTCTGTTCAGTCGTGCATCAATAGTGAATTAAGTGAAATCGATCTCAAATTGGCACAACATTTTGCTCTCTGCCATGTTAGGTGTATGGTGGCACTTAATGACTTAGAATGCAGTAGGAACTTGCTGTACAAATATACTAAGTTGTTCCCATCCTGTTTAGAACTTGTTCTGATCTCAGCACGGGTTCAGAAACATGATTCTGAGGACTTAAATTTTGTGGGGTTTGAGGAAGCCCTTAGTAATTGGCCAAAAGAAGTCCCTGGAATTCAGTGTATCTGGAATCAATATGCCGAATATGCCCTCCAGAATGGGAGACCTGATTTTGTGAAAGAACTCCTTGTCCGTTGGTTTCACTCTGTTTGGAAAGTTAAATACCCTCGAAATGAAATTTTGGATGCGATGGATGGTCATAGCTCACATGGTTCATTGGAATCAGCTTCAACATCCAGTGTTGACTATTCAGTGTCTAATTTAAACCAGATGGATATTATGTTTGGATTTCTTAATCTCTCTCTCCATAAATTATTGCAGAATGATCACATTGAGGCTCGATTAGCCATTGACAGGGCATTGAAGGCTGCTGATCCTGAGAATTTCAAGCATTGCTTGAGAGAGCATGCCATGTTTTTGCTTACTGACGAGTCACAATTAAAGGGTGAAGCTTCTCTCAGCAGGCAACTAAACATTTTAAATGGTTATTTAAATGGTGCCAGAGCTTTCCCAGTCTCCGAGCCTTTATCTAGACATTTCATGAATAATATTGAGAAGCCAAGAATGCGCCAGCTAATTAGTAAAATATTGAGTCCAGTTTCATCTGATTTCTCCCTGGTGAACTTGGTTCTTGAAGCATGGTATGGCCCATCTCTTTTACCCCAAAAGGTAAGTAAGTCGAAGGATCTGGTGGATTTTGTTGAAGCCATCTTGGATATAGTGCCATCAAACTACCAGATAGCATTTTCTGTCTGCAAGCTGTTAAGCAGAGATTGCAATTCAGGTGATGTTACTTCTGCTAGTGTTTTGTTCTGGGCAAGCTCAACTTTGGTTAATGCAATCTTTCATGCAATCCCAATAGCACCAGAGTATGCATGGGTAGAAGCTGCGGATATTTTGGGCAATATTACGGGTATGGAGATCATTTCTGAGAGGTTCTATGAGAGAGCTTTATCTATATATCCGTTCTCTGTCAAGTTGTGGAAATGCTATTATAACCTATCCAAGACGNGAGCTTTATCTATATATCCGTTCTCTGTCAAGTTGTGGAAATGCTATTATAACCTATCCAAGACGAAAGGAGGTACGAGCGCTGTTGTGAAGGCAGCAAAAGAAAAGGGTATTGAACTCGAATAAAGTCGTTTCTTTAAGTCAGAAAGTCAGGTTGGTAGAATCAGCAATTGCTTAAGGAAGATTTGGGGCCAGCTTTGCTTTTCAGTGCTGGGGTTATAGATGATACCATGATACAATACTAGATTGACAATCTTTGGCTAATTATTTTTGGATGCCAGTCTTTCCGTCAGAAGTTATGAGATGTGAAAGTAGGAACTATACAATTATACACAGGATAGGAGTGTATTCAATTAGGTTTTAGCATCCACCAATTTTGAAATTTTTGGGAATATGTTTTAGGCAGCGAAGGTCACTGTAGAAGAGATTCTACCCTTCTTTTTTCAGCCTTCTTGTTCATTTTTTTGTATCTTTTGTGTTTGTTGTTTTGCCCCATCCCATTGTTACCAGATTATAGTTTCCTACCATACTCTTATCTTTTGTTAATTGTAATTACCAGATTTTTGAATAAAATATTAATGAATATAATTAGAAGAAATATGAGTTGAATTTTTCAGTTTCTCCTTTTGACCTGGTTGCATTGGTTAGTGTTCATAAATATAGACTGAAATGTTGAATGTAATGATGCTTCGATTGAGATTGGCTGATTTGGTAATTGAACCTTGAACTGATGTTGTTGTGATAGGGACAGGCCATAGTATAGAACAAATTGTGATAAAAGGCAATGTCTAAGGGGCTGCAGCTTGGGCTACATTTTTGCGAACCCGGAAATAAAGTAGCAAAAATACTATGGTTTCCTTGTGTCCTGATTTAGGTTTATCAAGACTCAGGCTAAGGTCCATCCAGGGACATCCTATAAAATGGGAAAGATTCAAGCCAAGGGAGAGGCCAGCCTGGCCAGGACTGGTCAATCAGATTATGCAGTCAAATGCTTGCTTGCTGTGGCAGTCATGTTCTGGCAAAGTGTATCCCTAATGAAAAATGACTTTTTTCACCGTAGTGCTTGTGCAATCAAAATGCTGGTTTGTTGTTGTTGTAGTCACCTGCATCAAAGGCCAGAGTGTTGAGAGGAATACACTTCATTTCTTTTTGCTGAGAAAAGGAATACATTGTGGCTCTTTTTGCCACTTAACTGGGTGATGATATCTTATGACAGCTGACATTCATACTACCATTTTAACTCGTTTAAAACCAGAATGGATACATCAGAGTAAAAAAAATTTGAAAATGCTGATAAATTTCAATCAAATTTTTGACTGGTGTAGAATCTTTTTGAAAAGATGTATGCAAATAGGGTGTTTGCAACCTGTTGGAATGGTCGAATAGCTGAATTGGACTAGCAAGTTGCAATTACCCTTTGTATTTTCCTCCTACCAAATGAAAAAAAAGGAAAAAGGAAAAACCAAAAGAAAAAAAAA